>JACDJE010000266.1:925989-1034150 GCA_016647715.1 Pavo muticus
ATGTATTTAAAAAAAAAAAAAAAAAAAAAAAAAAAAGAGGAAAAAAGGTGCAAAAGGGGGTAAAACTAGAAAATTTAGTCTGTTCCACAAGTGTTGAACAAATAATGTTTACACTCATACTGGCTGACAGTGCACATTATTTTTTGTTTATCTACCTCATTTGAGAACATCCTGCTGGGAGTCTCAATGGTTATCTTTTTTGGCTGGGGTAGGGTAGGGCCATGACTGAATGCACTCTTAGAATTCCCATATTTCTTAGGTAAAAGGGGTAGGTGAATGGATCCACAAAAAAAAAAAAAAAAGGTCTGTCAAGTGAAATTCTAAAATGTGTAAAGCAGTAACTCAGCTGTCATATTAAGGATGTCAGAAAACGACCATATTGATCAATTTTCAGCAGAAGCATCAATTGTTTCCACCTCAATTCTGTTTTCGTTCCCTACTTTTGGTATGCTGACTTCATAAAAGTCATTTCAGCATGTTTCAATTTCCTAGTCTCTAAAATAGGTGATTAATACATTAGGTCTTGCTTGCAAAGAGCTTTAAGATCCGGTAAAAGAAACTGAACACTGAATGTATTTATTCTCAAAGGAAGGCAGCTTGGGAGAAAGGACAATCATTGTAAATGCTTCTTGATTTTTTTCATTACAATTGATTGGTCTCTAGATCTTATAATATTATAAATGCAATTACAAAGGAAGTTCATAAGGAGACAATATTTTTTGTATTGCTATTCATGCCCTGTTTCAATATTGAAGTCATAGTGAGGTATTCTGAACAAAACCACAGGGACAGTGACATTGTGCAGCTTTCATTTCATGACTGTGAATATGGTTTCCTCAAATAAGTTTACAATCACCCTTTACAATATTTTAATTAAGGCCATGTTTACTTGGATAGCTACGGGAGTGTCATCTAAAACTAAGTCAAGGAATTGTAATGCATCTTCCCATTATGCAAGGCTTTTCATGTACCAGTAAGAAATAAATTATCAGCACCCAGCAACTTAATCTTTTTAACCTGGTTGTCTTAGTCTAGTTGTTATAAGGTCATCTGAAGAATCATAGGAAAACAAAAGTATGCTTATCAAACCTCAAATCTGACAGCTTTGTAAGGCATTAGCTGTGGCCCTAGTTAAGATACAAGTACATCTGTGCTTTTCAAATGATCACTTCTTATGTTAGAGCTTCGTGAATAATTTGAAGAACTCTGAAATTATAACAACAAACGTGAGTTAATACAAGGACGACAGTGGTTGCATTGTGCCTGTTACGTTTTCTGTCTTCACTTTACAGGATATCCATAAAGGCTCAGATTATTATGTATTTAATGGCTTTTTCTTTCCTCATCTGTATTAGCAACTACACCCAGAAGACTTTGTGGGAACTTGGTTGTGACAGAATAGGACTGGAGTCAGCCAGATTGTGTGCCTAAATCCTTTAGATTCTCTTGAGGCAGACTATTACTTTCTCCTAACTTTGGAATAAAAAAAAAAAAAAAAAGATAGAAAACATGCAATCCCTTTCTCACGGGAGAGAACAAGATGCCACTCAGTGTGTAGCTGATATGTTCAGTTTACTAAATGAACAAAGGACTGTGTGAGGCTGTCTTGATACGTCTTCCAGCTGCTGTTCTCCTTTAGAGAGCCTCTGTTTCCAACCCTCCTGCCTTGGGCAGGGATACAGATATAATCCATGTAAAGAAACAGTTTAGATAGAATTAGAGGACATGGCACTGTTTCAAGGAGACTTAATGTACAAGCAGCTGCAGAGTTAGTAAATTTTCTTATTTTCTGACTGGTGAAATTTCATATATATATATATAGTTCCAGTCATCTGTATGTATAATGTACACAGGTTTATTTAGCGTTCAGAATATGATTTTGTAGTGGAAGGCTTATTTTACCCTAATCTAGATATAATAGCTTAGGTTTAAATATAAATTATATTTGATTATTAAGCTTTTAGTTCAGATACCTAAAAACATACTAAAGGGTAAGCTTTCTTTACACACGATTTAGCAGATGTGCCTATCTGCATGCACTCTGTAACTGATAAGTTAGTTTGAGAAAAGATTGGCTTCGGAATAGACGTGTTTGACCTATAGTCTGAAATGCTGTAATATCTTTACAGTGTTGTGTTTTTCCTTCATCCTTAATTCCGTTTACTTACCATTCTTTGTAGAATTGTAGAACTATGTAATGGCTTGGTTTGGAAAGGACCTTTTGTTTCCAACCCTCCTGTCATGAGCGAAGTTGCCATCCACTAGGTCAAGCTGCCCATGGCCCCATCCAACTGGATCTTGAGTGCCTACAGGGATGGGGCATCCATAGATTCTCTGGGCAGCCTGTGCCAGTGCTACCCTCTGAGTAAAGAATTTCCTCCTAACATCTAATCTAAATCTCCCCTCTTTTAGTTTAAAGCCGTTCTCCCTTGTCCTGTCACTATCTGACAGTGTAAAAAGTTGTTCCTCCTTCTGTTTATATGCTCCCTTCAAGTACTGGAAGACCACAGTGAGGTCTCTGGAGCCTTCTCTTCTCCAAGCTAAACAAGCCCAACTCCCTCAGACTTCCTTCATAGCACATGTGCTCCAACGTTTCAGTCTTATTTTTTGTATTCATTTATTACATTTTATTACATCAGTTCTCTTTCATAATCAGCTTATTATATTAATTTTGAGCCACTATGCAAAGATTTATGTTGCTTTCCTGTTAGAAAATATTTGACTTTATTTATTCACATAAACCCAACCTTTCTAAAAGTAAATAGATTTCAGTAGTATTGATGCCCTTAAATAAGTTTAGGCTGTGAGATGTGTTTAGCTATGTTTTGTTTTACCCAGAGAGAGCTGTTTCCCGTAAGATCTTCTCTTAAAACCCAGAGACTCTAAGGAAAAAAATGTCTGTGAAGAACTTTTCCTAAGAACTCTTAAAAGCAGTCTGTGGGTTTGCCTTTGCAAAGGCATGAAATGTGTACCCATGGCAATTTGTTAAATTTTCTGACTGCAGTGGAAAAGAAAATGGTCTCTTCAGATTTTTCATACCCTGAACATAAATCCTACTCTTATTTCTCTTGTACTTATTTGTTTCCTGTGCTTTTTAAAACCATTGTGGGTTAGAACGATTCATTGTTGGTCACAGAGAATAGATTTTCTTAGTAGTGATGTCTCTTTCGCATCAGAGTGGGGAGATAAGTCACCTGATCCTGTGTCATGAAAGAGATGCAATACACTGAATGCTAAGGTGGACATCAGTTCATTTCCTTCTGCTTATCAAAAATGATCTGAGCCTTTCCAGTTAAAACTATGCTCAAAGTTTCTATGTGTGTCTGTTTGTAAAGGTTCTATTTTGGGGCTCCAGAGCTTCCTTGACATTACAGTAATCCAAGGTACATCATAACCACAGACCATTCCCTCTGAAGGACACATGACTGCATTCAGGGTTATTTCAGTTGAAAACTAGATCAAGAAAGTAGGCTGAAACTGTTTAACTCCTCAGGGTATGCAGAATTCATGAAGATTTGGTGCTTGTCAGGTGATTGCTGCCATCATTTCTTCACTCAAGGGTACAATCATGGAATTTTAGATGGCCGGAGTTTCTTCTGCCTTATCTCGTTTCACTGCAATGCACGCTTACGGCTATACAAAAATTCCTGAACCTGTGGGTTTCAGGTAAGGGTAAAAAGATTTAGTAAGGAAAAGTAAGAAGACTAGCTTCTGTGGGAAAACCTTATCAATTCAAGTTCAGAAGAAATAGAGGCATTTTGCAAGACTCACAGGTGTGCTGTAAGGCAGTGAGCTCAGAGAAGAGCTCACCAGAGAGCGACTGAGAAGTTGAGGGGCTGGATCAGGGAGTTGCTGTGGATTCCCAGACTGATCCTTGGGATTTTTTAAGTATGTTATGACTGTGATACTGTTGCATATGGAATGTGCATGGGAATGGGGCTACGCTGAATAGAGCTGTGACTTTGTTTCTGTAAACTATGAAGAGGTGGGTCTGCATGAATTCCAGCATGTAGCTGAGGAAACATCTTTTTGTTGGTGGAGATGATGAATGCTTAAGTAAAAGGGAAAAAGAAGATGTAAAGAGTTAAATCAGAAATAAAGATATCAGAAGGAAGTAATTATTGGCAGGTAAAAAGGAATATGATCCTGATATTTTTTAGGAAATAGTTCTATTATTCTTTTTTGTTTTCTTTTTGTTTGTTTTTGCCTTCTCAGCTATGATCTATAAAACAAACTTTGAAATGGGATTACTGTAGGAGAGTGCAATTTTTCTCCCTTTTCCAAATCCAGTTCCCATGTATTTTGAATCTGTTAGCACCTTCTGTAAATAACTAAGGCTGGTGGAAGGCAGGAAAATGCAGGCAGATACCTGCTCCTCTTCTGTTTGCTGTCGGTAACGCCTGTCACTCTCCACATGTGAAACTTCTGAATTCCAACTCAATTTATTTCCTATTAGCTGTGCAGTTTCTCGAGTGAGTTCAGCATTTTGTAGACATGTGGAAACAAGGTTCCTTCAAGAGCTGGCAGGAAATATGTTAGAATATAAAGGCATCAACAAAATTAGGGTGGGAGAAGGAAAGTGAGAATTCAAAGAAGAATGTGTATCCTTTTGCTGGTTCCTCAATCTGTATCACGGAGGTTGTGACTTAGTAACCTGACACTTAGTCATTTAGCTTTAAAGCATATTGTTTCAAGCTGATCAGCTGGTCCATCATGCTAAATGCTTTGGTTTTCAATACGTATCATTCTACACAGAAATCTTTGAGATTCATCAAAGCTCTAGAAGCTCAATGAACATAGTGATGGAAGATTAGCTTTCCAGAACTTAAAAAGAAAATAAAAGCCTATGGGTTGCAGAAGCAAATGGCAGGGTGAGGAACTGCAGCTATCTGCATGACCACAGTAGTGTTCCTTGGGTGCACTATGTGGGAGAATACTGCATTGAGAGATCCGTTTAAGCGATGTGATAAAATCCTCATCTCCACACATGTGAAAGAGTGTTGAGAGACAGTAGCTTACGAGGGAACCTGAATAACACCATGCCACAGCACCTCCCAGGGGTTCTCACAGGAGCTATCAGCTTATCAAAGGCCAATGAAGTGTGTTTGTGTGTATCTGTGCAAGTAGCGGGGAACAGCAACTGGGGAGATTGGTTCAGGGTCCTGAGCAGACCAAGGGTGTGAGCTCAGCTGCTGGAGGGATCCACACTGTACATATGTATTTGCCACTAACATTATGATCAGCTAGAGAGGAGCACAGGGCCTGGCTGCTAGAGCTGTTTGTGTAAAAATGCTGTACATTTGTGTCTGTGTGTGCCCAGTGGCAAGGCCCACTCAGGCTGAAGCATGGGACTGGGGCAATCTCATCTCTCAGGCTGCTGGATTTGATGCTGCCTGGTGCTGCTGGGTGCAGCAGTGGATGTACTTGCACTGCAAGAACAAGCACAACTATCTGGCTTGATGTGGATGGCTTTATTTGTCTAAATTTTGCTTTTAGAGGCATCAGTTTACATTCTCTTATGTTAATGGGAAGAAAAAATCAGGAAATTTAATTACTCCCTCAAGGCATCCATTTCTGTCCATTGATTTTAAGGAGAGGGCTTTATATGTTTAGCCATAGCTTGTGCTTAGGTTTGTGCAAAGAAAGATTGCTTGCTATGTATATTTGGGAGCATGTTGCTTATTTTTCATTTTTTTAGTAGCTTTGCATGGATGAATATTTTAAGTTTTGTTAATGTTATTTGTCAAGACTTTAAGTGAATTTGTTTATAGTTGTCTTCCGCAGGATCTCTTTTGCTATCCTGTTTTTCTCATGTCTTCCACTTGTGCTTAGTTTATATCATTTTTGGATTGCAAGGTAGTTTGTGACTGCCTTGTAATTGAAAAAAAAATTACTGCCTTGTAATTCAAAAAAAGAATGACTTTTTTTTTCTGCAATGCATTCTTTGAGTATCCTGTTTTATAGATGGAAGAGCAGTGGTGTCTCTGTCTCTCTACTGAAGCTTACATAATGTTAAGAACAGAACACAGAATTCCTGAACTGTCATCAGCTTTGGGAGACTCATTTTTTTTTCTTTTCTACCTACATTCAATTTGAATTATAGTTTCATCTCTCTGATTTTCTGTTGCACACAGTCTTCCATGAAATTGCATTTATTTACACCAGAGTATTGATCATATCATTATTGAGGCTGACAGTTGTTCAGCAACACAGAACAAGTTTGTTTATTCCATCAAATGAGAAAAGGAGAAAATTTGTTGAACTCCTTCTACTGTTTCACATGATTCTAGCAGAAACCTGGGAGAGCTAGCTGAATATCCACTTTGCATACCAGTCCTGTGTAACTGTCAATAGCTGAATTAGGTTCATAAAGCTTCACAGTGTTTTATCTAAAAAGGCAAGGGTTTTTCCTAAACTTAGTGGAGTTTAGTTTTTCAGTTATACCTAAATTCTATTTAGTTCTATACTTTTTATGGAAATGGTAGTCACTGGACACTTAACTGCTGTGGTAGTCTAACAATTCAAGTAGATTTATTACATTAATTAGTGAATACAATCAGAGATACTGTAAGACCAGATAGTGAAACTGTGGCATCTTGGGACATTGCTGAGTTTTTGGAAACTGAAAATTCTGAACGCATCTCTGGTTAAACTGCACAGGAATATGATGGATCTGGGAAGGAATGCTATCACTGACAAACTCTGAGGGGAGAACTTTGATAGCTTCAGATGTCATATATTATAAACGATGAATTTCAGTGTTACATCATCTCTGAGATTCATTGAGTAGTTAAACTAAACAGAGACTTCAAAATCATTCAGCTTTGCTGGACTATGATTGTATCTCAAGAACCTCTCTGATCAGAATGAAAGGGTAAGAAATAGAAACTGGAAACTGCTGTGACGAATGTCAGGTTGAATTTTAATGCTCTGGAACTATTTTCTCCTTATTTTCCATGTTACCTACTTAGACCTGAGTGTTTTAACAGAACTGCTGCAGCATTTTACAATTTTAGCTGACATGTCATAAGCAGAGACAATGATTCAGTGTTCTGTGTAACTGTAAAGTATCAGCGACATTCTTCCGAATGACTGAATGTGCTGCAATAATCATCATCATACTACTTGCAGAAATAATCCATTTTTATAATTGTAGATCTCCTCTATTGTGATTTAGTCTGTTTTCCATTTCAATATGAAAAGATACTTTAATTCTGATTTAGTTTGAGAATACATGGGAAGGACAACGGCTGTGGAATCCAATTTTCCAGATTTTGCCCCACTAAGAGAGTTGCTTTTGGCTTTCATTTCTTAATTCTGAAGAGCCCATTTACGATGTGGTTCATGAATATCATCAGAGAACACATTTTGCCATGTCAACATTTAATTAAGAGTCTTTCTGAATAGAACACGGGTTTCTTATTCAAAGGATTTTCAGGTTTTTATGTAGTTATATTTAGGTTCTAAACTAAATGGACTGCAGTTTTACTGAGGATGTATAGAAGTAAAAGGACTCAAAGACGGAGGTTCATAGACTGAAATTCAGTATGATTTTAAAAAGGAAGTTAAAGTGTTGCTAACTGCTGCATGTGGCTGAGATGTAGTTAGCACTTTTAGTGATTTGTACAATGTTATTCAGCTTACCAATTCAGTCAACTAAACCCAGATGTCAAGTGAAATATGACATTATCCTGTGTACACTGAAAGGTTGAGCATGATATCCAATTGCATCTAATATGGTACCAAGAATCTGTGTTCAGACAGTTCAGTAAATGTATGCACTGTAAAACTCCATGCATTATAGTGGGAATTTAATATGCCTTTATATATATTTATCAAAACATCTCAATTTTGACATTTACATATTGAATTGAATCCCATCCCTCATGCATCCCTCAAACCACTAAGACCTTGTGAAGCCTCTGTTTTTTTTTGTTTGTTTGTTTGTTTGTTTTTTAGGGAAGTCAAAGTTGTGAGTACAGGTGACCCATCTTCAAGTAAGCTTGCTCTGGTACTGATATTAGCATAACATTACCAGCACAGAGTTGACCACTGTGAAACCTGCCAAGAAACACGAGCAAATAGCTCACACGAGTTCCATTCTTCTGGCATTTCTGCTCCTATCAGAACTCTTCTGCTAACCACGGAGCTCCGCTGCAGTAGGTGCAAGCTGCACCCTCTGCATGGTGCAGTTGTAGTTGTTCTGAAAGCAGGGATACGGATCAATTCATGCACTGTTTTAAGCACCATACGTTGAATTTTGCTGGATGAGTAGTTGCATAGCTTGAGAAATGTGAAGTAATCTCACTCTTGACTGGCATAAAACACAGTCAGTTATGACTGGTTTCTGTTAAGATGCTGTAGTTAGACCGGATCCCAAGGATGCCCTACTCAGATCAGCTGATAATTGTAAGTCAAAGTCTGAGGAGACGATTCTAGTTCTTTTTTCTGTTGTATCATCTCTTGAGAAAATAAGGAGACAGAAGTCAGCTCATGGCCTCAGCAGACACTGCCATTTTAAAGAATATTTTAGCATATTGCTTAAGAGTGTAAGAGCCACATGTGGAACTTCTACTGACTGCAGTCTTTCAGAGAATCATGACACGTTCTTACAGAACTGTGAACAGATCTGATAGTTTGATTTACCAAGTTGACAAAGAATACTACTTTTGTGCTATCATAAATTTTAAAAGTTCATAAAGGGAACTATTACCTCTTGAAAATACATTTATATTTGGTAATTTTTAGTGTGCTTGAAGGCAGTGGTTGGCAGTAAACTGAGAAGTTTGCTTTTAGCTATTAAATTACAAAAATTACATCAATAATCGTACTAAACTTTGCTATGGATGTAGAAGCAGACTTTTCAGTCTCATTTATTATGTGAGGTAGAGCTTGCTTTATTCAGAGTGTGGGCAATAAGTAAAAAGGGATCGTGTGCCTCTTTGCAGTCAGTGTGCTCTTGTTCTGGGCAGCTGCAGCCTCCTTGAATCCAGAATTAGCCAGCATCCTGAACAATTCCTCATCTTTTGTGTATATCTACTTTGTTTGGACAATTTCTGAGCAGTTAAGTTCAGTTATTCGCATTTATTTGTAAGTGTTTTGTTAATGATTTTCTTGTTTTCTCAGTTCATGTAAAGAAAACACTAATATTTTGCTTATAAAAAATTGGACACCAGTATAAACCTCCATGTTTGTATGAAATATAATTTTCAACAGTGGCTACAGTGTTTCTAAGCTAGAGAGGTCTTGCTGATAGCTTTGTGCATTTTAGATACATTTTAGCTCGAAACAGTAGCAATAAAGAAAAGTCTTGTGACGAGCTTTGTCGCTATAAAAAGGGTGAAGCACTACATCATTAGGTATATCTCATTATTCAGTTTATTAGCAACTATATGAAGTATACTGAAGGCTCTAGATGGAAAACTATCACACTAATGAAATATAATAATACTGGGCAACAATTTAGCTGAGCTTCTTTTGATGAAATGTGAATTATTTTGATGTAAGGTTTATTGCCATTAAAAAATAATTAGTAAGGTTTAATATCCAGATTTTTCTTCCCATTTTTCTTTCCATTTTTCTTTGTCTTGTTTTCTATTTCTTCCATGCACTGCAATATTTTATTTAGCTTAATGTGATATTTGCAGATAACATTGTTTTGGCTGTTGTGTAATTGGTTTTGTTTTTTGCTAAGGCCTCCAGTGCTGTTTTCGTTAATACTTGGAGCAGCATATGCAGTGACAGAATTATTAGCTAATGCTTGTCTCCTTTTTAAGCTCAAGTATTATCTTGTACTTAATACATGTATAAAAAACTTCTGAATAGTGATTCATGCTATTAAATGCCTCGCAAATTGCCATAAAGGGTTTGCCTGCTCATCTCTTTTTAAAGCAGAAAGTGTTCACTGCTATAATAGATTTTCTGTGATCTACAATGACAGGTTTATAGGTGTTAAGCATCAGAAGGCTTTTTCTAGTATTGCATTACAGGTACAATCACTTTAGGACTACTGAAAACATCTGAATCTCTCATGTGAAGCAGTATCACAGCTCAGTGATATTAAGTGAAATGAGGAACCAATAGTAGAGTGAATTACAGAGAGGTAATAAAATATAAATGCATTATTTGGAATCAGTACATACAAACTAATCTTGGACCTCCCTTTGCAGTCCTATTATCAGTTGTGTCCTCATAAATAGTCTTAAGGAATTTCTACCAAGTCACAAATAGAAAATATTTTCTATTAAAAATATTCTGATTTTTGGAAGTTGGGGTATTGAATAGATTGGAAGGATCTTAGTTTGCAGCTATCTTTGTGACCAGAATGTTACCTAAGATGCACTATGTAGGAAAAATACTGCATGTAGAGTACAGTTGCGTTTCTTATGTGATAAAATAAAACATGGGGCATCTGAATATGTGTTAGAATAGCTAGAAACACTTAGGATCTGTGCTTTGTTTTTTATGGTTTGCTGTAGTCTCATGCTTTTCTCCACAGTCCGTTAAATCAAATGGAGTTACCTTAGATTTACTCATCCACTGTAGTCAGATGGAAGAAAAAGCTAATAAAACATTCTCTTGTTTATTCTGCAGTGCTTTATACCTTTTTGTCTGGTTTTAATCCCCCTGAAGCATATTTAGTCTCGTAAGTTACTTAGTTTTCTTCTAGAGTATAAGAGAAAAGAAAAAAAAAAAAAGTTATTTAAACTCTTGTCCTTTCTCATTAGGTAGCCTGCCCACAGGATAGGAACATTAACCTACTGAGGACATTCTTTTTAAGAAATTCTATATAGCTGTAGGTTGTAAATGAATTATTCTCTATTTCACAACTGTGCCTTATTCTCCCTCTTTTTTAATGACCTTTCTTGACACTAGCAGTAATCTGAAGCCTTGCTCTGGTTTAGCTTAAAGGTGAAAATAAAAGGTGAGGCTGTGAGAGGACAGATGAATTTATATAAACAGAGGGCTGCTATAACCAAAGGAAAGAAAGAAATGCAAAGAGTACCACTGTGCCTTTGTAATTCATATTGGCTCTGAATAATTAGCTCTTTACTGTGCTAAACTGGGGAGGTACAACTCTTAATAACAGGCACTGACTCTGAGTTGGCTACACGTCATTAGAGACTCGAACCTTGACCAGCAAAAAATTTGCACCACCATTCTTTTTTTTCTCTGCTGCCATTGCACTGCTGATCAGAACTCATTCCAGAGAGTTAAACTTGCTTCAGAGGGAATCCCTGCATATGCTCAGTGAAATCCATATCCATAATGTGCACGCTGTCGCATCATGCGTGACAAAGCAGGTATCCGAGGTTAATTCATAATGAAATGATCGACAGCTACTGCAGGGCAGACAGTATTTTACCAGTGGGTTAACAGTTTCATTTGGAATATGGGAGGCAATGGAGCATCTGTGTGACAGGCAGTTATTCCAAGTTAATACATTATAGGTAACAGTTCTGCAGGTTTTTTAATTTCTCCAAAACTCTGAAGTGGTTCACTTTACGAGAAAGTCTATGTCTGTACTAAAGCCTCAGGTCAGGTCTCTCTGACACATCTGTTGAAGCGCATGCTGCTGTTTTTGAAGAAGAGCTGTACATGTGGCCTGAGCAGCCCAGGCTGGCATGATCTGCAAGTCCCATTAAATGCTGCAGCAAGCAGCCCTGGGGGCTCTTCCATACTGAGTTCTGACCTCTGCTTAAACATCTTACCTACAGATGCATGAAGTGTGCACTAGCTGTTTCCTTCAGGCATAAAGAAGCTGCTAGCTGCTACTTAAACCTCCCCAGCATTAGGCTTGAAGTCAGTCACCTGACAGGTGCTCCCCGCAGCCATACAGGAAGCCAGACAGAGTCTGCTAGTTGGCCTGCTGGATCCATACTGCGTCTAAGAAATAAAGAGCCTATAAATGCCATCAGTAACCTAAAGAGAGAAGCTCACTCTCTTAATCACGAGTAGACACAAAGGCAGAACTCATATTGTGGGCAAAGCAACAGGCCATGAGTATCAGCTTCCTCTCGGTGCTACAGGCACATCTCTAGATGTTGCTGTAGGTATTTCTTATTATCCAGAACGTCTGATGCAGGTTGCTAAGCAACTGCTGCAGCACTGTTAGGTCTACTAGAGATGAACTACGACTGCATTTTTTTTCTTGCCCTAAAGTTAATTGTGAGAAAATTCACCGTCTTATGTGTAGTCATTCTTTAGAGTTCTACTCAGCACTGCAGATGATCTGTACTGAAGAAGCTGTGTGAATTGTTACCAGAATATTCTGGAGGTAATCTTTGCTGAATAAAGACCTAAGAGCAATGGAAGAAACCTTCTGTAAAAGGCAACAGACTTGTATGACGAAGTTCAATTTTGTTACATTCTTACGCATAACATGTTGTAAGAGATTATTATTTTTTATACCATTGCCTCAAAGCTTGCTGAGAAACAAGTCCAGGCAAGTCCTGGGCAAAGACTGAAAAAACTCTTGGTCTGGAAGACACAGATGAACAAGTCCAGGCGAGCCCTGGCCAGAGGTTGAGAAGTCCTTTGTCTGGAGAACACTGATGGACAGGTCCTGGGCCTGGGTTGCGAAATCTTTGTCTGAGGAGCACAGATGGACAAGGCCAGGGGCAACGAGAGAGCGATAAACTGCAGATTAATGGCTGGGAAGCACTCTTTTGTGTGGGCTTATCTCGAAGGAGATGGCCCTCTCAGGAGGTGCTGCACATGACTCTTACCCAAGCGCCCAGGAATGTCACGTAGGCAGAAGAAGAAGGATAAAAAAAGGGACAAACAACCATGGTTTTGAGGTTTTCTGACAACAGAAACCTCATGAAGAAGAACAAGGAGAGTTCCTGACATGAGAAGCCTCACGACCTGCCTCTCTCCCTCCTGGACTTGCTCTGCGCTCTACCTGCTCACTTCCTAAGGCCGGCCATGCTGCTGCTGCTCTCCCCCGAAGAAGAAAGGTGTCTGCCATCAGATTCCTCACTACGGAATGCCTGCATGCTGACGGACTCTCCTGGGCCTGCTACCGGAGACCTGCTGCTTTCTCCCGGACTTGCACCGCGGCTTCTTCCCGGACCTACCCGGTACCTGCACCGTCTTGCTGCCTGAGACCGGCCACGCTGCTGCTGCCCTCCTCCCCTGAGCCTCTGCCCCGGACCATCGAACAACGGGACCTCTGCTGGATCCTGGTGGTGACTATCCCCGCTTTATGCAATTCTTGCTTCTTTCCTATCTTTTCTATCGTCCGCCTTCCCTTCCCCATCATCTTAATTAGTAATAGTATTCGTCCTCCACTTCCCCATCTCCCTAATTAGGACTTGTAATAAACTGGTCGGACCAACATTTGAACCGTTGCTTCTTAATCTCACGTCGGGTATACATACATTAAAAGAACCTCATCTCCCTCCTATAAATTGGAGCGAGACACATGTTTATGACACCATCTTTCTGTCAGGAACTAAGCAATAGATAAGGACACATCTCGTTTGCCTATATGCCCTTCCCTGTTAAAGGATGTAAACTATTTAGAGTCAAGACCCGCACGATTATTGAAGGTTACTGTTACAGTATAGAAGGAGATCTGCTAACTTACAAACTAATGAGAGACAGATTGAGCAGGTCGTTTTTTATTTAGATTAGGTTTCTCCAGGGAACTATATCTGAAGTAAGATCATAGGTAGGGTTGGGGTCTCACCATGCTGCAATCTCCAAACTGCTTTTGTGAGAGTTTTAGCCCAGCTAAGAGGTATTTTGCAAGACTAAACTTGGTGAGGTTGGGATATATAATAAGCTATCTCTGGAGTTTTCAACTGTCATGGAATTAACCTTATTTTATTTCTTTTTCCAATCTATAGAATATTAAGAAGTACTGGAAAGTACATCCCTTCCATTAGAGACCAGAATATTTTTAAAGTAGCTGTGGCTTTTTATTTACTTTTTTTAAGCTCTAATAGACTTATAGTAGAAATTCTGTGCAACCTAGTTTAAGGTTCCAATTTGAAACCAGCTCTTATAATGGTATTTCTAGTAGTTAAAAATACCAAGTCATTTTGTATCTTTCTTGACATGAATATGTGTTAAAAGTTCATGATTAATAAGCAAATGTGGAAACAGGAGGCTTAGACACACACCAAACATCACGGCAGCCAAATACGGTGGTAACTAAAGATAAATCTGCTGCTGTTTTTTTCTGTATGACAAGAAATAAAAAGCTCTAGTGTGTAATTATCTGGGCTTTACTATCAATTTGTAAGTTTATGTACACAGTAGACTGCTGTTTCTAGACATGCTCAATTTGCTTGTGATGACCAAAAAGCAAGTGCTTCATCTCTGAGAGCTTTAAAAAATGGGTTGTATTCACTTCCTAAAATTCTTAAGAACTTGCATCACAATTGATGTGGAGCTAAAAACTATCGCCTCTTAGAGATTATTTTTCATATAATATGAAATGTCTTCTGTCTTTTTCTGGTTCAGTAATAATGGGGGGTTTGTTTGGAATCACCGAACACAAATGAATATGGATGAAGTTTTAATCAGTGTTGTTACTTATTGTGTCAGCATACCACCAGATCAGCACTGATCAGTAAAACCCCTTTCTCTGTACTTCCAGAAGAGCAGAAAAGCCAGAACTTTCCCTAACTAAAGTGTAATTAGCTAATTTAGTGCTTAAGATGACTTCTAAACAAAGAGAAAAAAGAAGGATAGAGAATCTTTGCAGTAATGTCATTAGAAAAGTATGGAGTGAATATTAGAGAAAAGTGAGGGATGGATTCTTTAATTCAGAGTCTACAAAAGAAGTAGCACAAGTTATTTTGTCTGGAAAACTCTTGTGTTTAAATTTTAAGTTCACTGAATTAAGAGTCATCTCACATTCTGTGAATTTAAAGCTTCCTCCTCCAAGAGATTACGGGATCTAGGGGAGCTGTGAGGGAAGATCAAAGTAAAGATTTTATCAGATTAATTGAACTTCTTAACTTTGTGCAAGGGTGAGAAAATACTTCACAGAACCATGCAGGTAAACAGTTGTTTTTAATGCATGTCATAATAATATTGGCCAACTAGCAATTCCAATGGCAACATTGCCTCATCTCACTCTTTTTTCTTGTAACTTTTTGTTGCTGAGAAAACGTGGGTTATATGACTTAATTTGCAGTAGAGCTATTTGTTGTACACTTGATCATTGTAGTTTGTCCTTAGCAAGATTTCAGTCACGTAAGATAGGCTTCGTCATGCCTCATCTTGAAGGTTTATGACAATATCCGTATGGGGCTAAGTAGCCAATGTAAATATGTTTTTTTTCCATCGTTTTTTTGGTGGCCTCTTTTCATTACCTTTATTTAGGAGGCCCCAGCTCTGTGCTTACCCAAAAGTGCAGGGACTCAGGTAGGCCTTAGCCTGAGGCACCCTTCACTTCTCTAAACCCTGAGTCAGGGCCCAGTGGCTGCTGACACCCTTTTGTAGTTCTAGCTCTGGGCATGGCCGCATTACCACCAGTCACTTCCTGATGAACAGCAGCCCTTGGTGTGCATGGGGCTTTGGGGTCTGCTAGGCTGCAGAAGGAAGTCAAATTGGACTGTGCTGAAAAAAAATAAAAGAAATCCAAACTAAACCTAAGACCAAGGAGAACAAAATGTGATGCTTTCTCTGGTGAAAACCTGAGGATGCTGACAGCTGCAACCTCCTGTACCTGTCCCCATCCCTCCTGGGGAAGCGAGAAGAGTCAACCTTATGACCCAACTGGAGAGTGGAAGGCTGAGCGTAACTGCTAAGAAAAAGGATAGATGCTAGGAAGGCTTCAGTGTGTAGCAGTTTTACCTCCAATAATTAACTATACGTTTCTGTGTTAAGTTTAGAACAATAATTTTTGGGTTTCAAATTTTATTTTCTCTTTTGCCTGCAGGAGGATTTTGTTTGAGACCGTAGACTGCCGTTATATAGAGAAATGGATGTTTTTGGGGTGTGATTTGTCTCAAGGAATGCATCTAAAATTATTCAGATAAACTGTGCTGTAGATGTTCCCCTCTCTCTAGCCACCATAAAGCAAATCCGAATCAGCCTGTGTCTCCCTGTTCTCCAAGAAGCGCCCTCACCTCAGGCTAGAGAATCTATTTTTTCTTCCTCGTTTATGTTTTTCATGGATTTTGCCACTTTTGGGGATGAAATACCCTCTGGGCTATCTTTCTATCTAGTAGCTGGAACATTTGCAGATACATAGAAGATACAGGTATTAAGTCCTAGACATAGAAAAAAATTGAACCTTTGTCTCCCATGGCTGAACAGTGTAATAATTGCATTGTAGCATAAAAGATGAATGGTGGCACTGCCATCACTGCTCTGACAGCACTGTAAAGGAAAATAAGGATTCCTGTTTAGTTCTTTGAAAGTACAATTGTACGTGTCAACACACAGCAGGCAGTTCTGGCCTTCAGCGTCCAAGTGGACAGCCCTGCGTGCGATCCTTCATCAGATGCCTGCAGCTGAGGAGGGGTCAGAATCCCAGCTGCTACCTTCCACAGTTTCTATTATCTGGTGTTAGATGGTTTCCTACTTTCAGTGCAGGTTTGGGAATATTGTTCAAAAATACTTAATTTCCCAAGTACTGCATAGTTCTTGATCCCATTTTAGGGTGGCAGAAAGTCATAGTATAGGGATTTGGTTGTGATCACTCCAGTGGAGATGGTTCTCAGTCAGTAATTCCCTGAAGAAAGAAAGAAAAAGAGCAGAACACTAATTATTTTGCAGACTGAATTTTTAGATAGCTATCTTTCACATGGCTTTCCATTATCTCTCACCCAATATATCTGATTGTACCTTATCAGACTAAATAAGAGGCTTAACCCATTAAGGCCGTGTTAACTTTTTTCTTCATGCTTTTCTAGGCATATTGCAAGTGATACGTAATGCCATACTTGCATAATTTTCCCAAACTTCACTTCCAAATGTACGTTGTCTTTGTTCTTATAATTGTTTTCTTAGCCCCTATTAAAAAATAAAAAATAAATATGTTGCATTCTTTTAACAACATGTACTTTCTTAATGTGAAAGATTATCTAAATTCTGTTCTTCATATCTGTGGTATGTTTGAAGTAATGCAGTCAAAATCCTGTTACAATACGTAATTCGTCTGAGGTTACAGCCCTGTGCACTAGGCAACAGCCAGAAGCATTGGACTTTTTCCTGCTGGTCTCTGTCCCAGTGGGTTTTGCATTCACTTCTGCAGAACAGCATTATTCAGAAATGAATATGATCAATAGTATTCTTAAGGAAGATGAGAGCTGTGGGTTAAACCTCTTCAGGCTGAGGGGTTTTGTAATATATATGTCACTTCCTTGGCAGTAATGTGTGTGTATGTGTGAATTGTTGTCACGTATTAAATATGCTTACTGTCTATGTAGGAAAAGAAACTGCTGCTCCTTCCTTCAGGAAAAGTCTTTGCGCTATGATCTTATGGACAGAGTCTGATTTAGGGGTTCAATAAGGGCGAAGGATTTAAGTCATAGGAACTTAAAGCTGCACACAAAGTTCAGCATGCTGACCAGTTTGAATGCTGTTCTAACTCATTCTCTGTATAGTAGGAAGCTGATTCTCTCTCATCAGACATTTTCAACACCCATTCTAAATATCAGAGCTGTCAGTTGATAAAACTTGTACTGACGGAGGGGAGAAAAAGCTTCACAATGAAGCTGAGGAAGGTCACATAAGTCATAGGGCTTTCTTATTCTTGAGACTGTAGTTATAAGTACTAACCATTGATAATACTAGGATTTTCATTTCAGATAAATCCTTGAATTCGAACATTTGAAAGATATAAGATGAATTTGTGACGTTCTGGACCTTATAGGTGCCAAATGATTTGAATATATTCAATTGAAAATAGTAATTTGGGGGTGGGCTGTAAAAGATCCTGTCTACATCTTTTATATGTCCTGAAAAATAGGATGGTCTTTCATTCTTCTGTTTTGCAAGCATTCTCCCAGGATTTCTTTTTCCTATTAGGTAGATAGAAACTGGGAAAGTTTCATGTAGACATTACTGGTTAACCTGGAATGTTATGTAACTTACCTTCCTTGTGTGTAATTTTCTCATCTTGTTGAAGGATAGTAGTTCACTACCTGTGCAAGAAAAGTGAAGACCATGAATGATATTAACAATGGTGATAATAAGCAATTTCAATATTTCTCTAAGGCCAGAAAGACCATTGTAAGTAATACAAGCCTTGTATTGTGCCATACTATAGATTACACTCTGAATTGCCATGTGCTGAGCTAATGCGAGTTTTCAGAAGAAAGCCTCTGTATTCCAGGCTCTTTTTGGTTTTCATTAATGACTGTTCCCCTAAAAGCATGCACAGCATGAGCTCCTCATGTTATGAAAAGCACTGCAACTTTGTTATCACTTTTGATGTCATGACAATTGAAAACAATAAACCTTAAACACTACAGTATTCCTCTTTAATCATAAGGTTTTCAGGAGAAGGGTTTTGGTGAAAATTTTCTCAATTAATATGCAGCCATTTTTTGGTTTTTGTATTTTATCTGCAAATGTCTATTTCAAATTGCTTGCATTTCTGTGCCTTAGAAAGCATTTTTAATGAGCCACATTTGGATCTTGGAGAGAGTTTGAAACAGAGTTGTGTAAAGGAAATGTCATCATACCCAAGATTATAATTAAATGCTTTTTTTTTTTTTCAACTTTATTTTGGCATTAAAGTCTTTATTTTTTCTCATCCTTGTGTGTATCTGTTGACAATTCCTATCTCACTTTCTAAAGAAATAAAATATAATACAATCTTGCTCTCAAACAGTAGTCTACTTTTGCAGATGTTTTTCTCTTTATTTTGGCCAAAACAAGATCTGGTGTTTGTCAGAAGTCCTGTGTGGTACCTAAGCATGTCAGGATTCATCTGTGTTGACAGTTCAGCCCGGTTCTGTGACTAGTGGGGCGGAGAGATTTCGCAAAATCCGCGCCTCCAGAAAAGGGAAACAGGGGACCCCAAAATAATTAAAAACAGTGGCACGATCTGAGGAGAAACAAACTAATTTACTAAATATAGTATCGGAATGCAAGATAACACACTATAATACAATATAACTAGAATTGAAGCTAATAAATCAAATATAATGAGAGAGATTGTCTGAAAGCTGGGTAGGCCTCACCATAGTGCTGAGGTGAGACGCGCAGTCCAGTCGTGCAGGGAGTGAGTCTGGCGAAGAAGAGAACCCTGTCAGATGACCTACCAAGCCTTATATCTGTTCCCCCGAGCAGAAACAATAACAGCACAGCGAGCAGGCTTCTGGGGAACGTAGTTCTTCTCTTCTGGGACAGGTACACAGAACACTATAACTCCCAGTGCACTACATGATGTTATGATGTGGAATACCAATAACCAAAAATCATAAAACCATGACAATCTGTTTACTTGTTTATTTTTTTTAATGGTGTTCTATATAGGACAGGTAAACACTTGGATGAAAGTGCTTGGCATGTTGCCAATTTGGGCAGAAAATGGCACAGCTATGAAAAAAAGATTTATGGATGGGCCTGGCTGTGAAATGTGACTATTTCCAGCTCCTATGTAAACTCTAAATTTGTACCTCAGTTTTCCCTTAAGTTCTTTAAATATTTCTATCTTCATATTTACATCTCATTAAGTATGGAGTTGTCAGATGCAGGTAAGTTGGCATTTACGTTCACTTTCCTCACAAATATTGTTTCTTTTTATTAGAAGATAAACACATGGCCTTTGTAAGTATGCACTAGCTATAGTAAAGGTACTGATTTTATCTACTTAATATCTTATAAAGAGTAATATAAACAATCATAGCTGGGAAGTGATATAAAGGCTTCTAAGGAATAAGTATAAAGTTGAAATGGGGGCTTCTCTGTAACCAGCTTATCCTGATATCCTGTATTTTTCTTAAAAGTGGCCAGGCACATTAGGAAGTATATGACTTGACATTATAGGCATCTGATCCATGCAAGCTCACAACACTAAGGGGCTCTTCCTAAAGCAGGCTGGCAAATGTAGTGACCCAGCTACTTGGATGCAGAGAGATTGGTAAAAACAAAATAAAAATTCCTGTCTTCTTGGACAACACCTTCCATAGTGACAAATGATTATGAATTCTCCTGCTTAAGTACTGATACAAAGTGGTTGTCTAGGATCTGCAGAAGAACTGGCAGTGTTTTCTTGCCATTCTTTGAAAGAAGTTGCCTTGGGGCAGGGCTGAAGTTCCCACTGGGCACTCCTCTCCCTTGCTTAAACAGGAAGACAGTGTGATATACAGCTTTTTTCCAGCTTTTTTATGGATAAATTAGATAACCCATCCAAAGGACAAGTGATCTCTTTAACAGATACTAACATTCTGAGCCTAGGCTTTTCTTCAGAATGACTTGATTTAAATGTTTGTTTTCCTTATTTATTTTCTGTAAAATAACCTCTTATACCCACAAGGAACTTGTTGATAAACTAGTAGTTGAAAGATGTTGTTTTGTTAAAGTTACAGAGGATCTGGGTAGATATGCTTTGTAAGTGAAAGCTGGTTATGGTTTCCTCGTAGTTCTGGAAGAGTCAATACCATTCCATGAATGTGAGAAGAGCTACTGCAAACACAAGCAGAAAGCTGGCAAAGACATCTACATGCTAAATTAATTCTCCTGCTGCTGCAGGTTGCCAGATGGTATTACCACTTTGCATAAGCTTCCACCTGAGTTCTGATCACAGATAATCCTGTCTTGTCTTTTTCGCAGTTTCAGAAATGCCATCCATAATCTTCTTTAGAGTGAAGCTCTTAACACTTACCTTCCTCTCAGCTTGCGTTAGTGACTTTGCTGATTCTACCTCCCACTCCTGGTTTCTCCTCCCTGCTCTCTCGTTTGCTAGCTAGGATTCTTTTTTGTCTTTTTCTCTCTTTTGCTCACTTATCTGAATTACAGTATCTTCTGAGTTTCTTATGTGGCATACATAAATGTATGTGGTTGTATTATCTCTACTAACATCTTTTTTTGCTTCATTGATGTCTTTGGATCTATTCTAAATGTAACCAGTGTTTCCAGCTTTTCTTATTGTCCTCAGATCTTCTTTTCTATTGGAAAATTTTCTCATATAAATGCATTCCTCTGTAACATGATCAAATGCTATGTTTCACATAGTTTCTTCAGAAGCAAAATCTCTTGATCTTGCCATTTTAATTGCCTGTATCATCTTGATAGTGAACACCTTCACCTATTTGACTTTTTTTCCTTCATAAATAGCGGTGTATGGGTGACTGTTCTTTGTTTTACAGCTCTGACTCCTTGCTAGCCAGTATTTTTTAAGCCACTTATCTCATTCAGGCAAGTCCCTGCAGTTACGTTTGCAGTTAGCTTTCTGTTTATATTATGATCAAAGGTGGGAAGCTTTCACTGAATACTTGTTTAGAAACCCTCTATCCCAACCACCATATATTTTTTTTCAGATTCCAGCGTGCACTTAAACCAAGAACCCCACAGTCAAGCATAATGCAAACAAATATGTTGACTCTGAAGCAACATGAGTTTGCTTCATTACTGGAGACAAATTTGATACATGTAGTTATTCTGGAAGACATCCTGTATCTGCACACTTTAATCTTCGTGATTCATGCAAAATCTTTGCTACACAACATTTCTGGGAAGGCTTTTTTGGCACTGTGAGTTCTTCTACACAGGGGAAATTATTCTACAGTGCGTAATCTGTGACTCCAACTGTGAACTTAAATTTTTCAGCACAGAAATCACATTAAATGAATATTTTGAAATAAGTTTACTCAAACAGCACTATGATTTTACATCTTCCACTACCCTTGAGCTGCCAGTTCCCATATTAAAAAGCTATCAAATAAGAATTTCGTACTTATATGTTACAAGTGATTAGTTTGCATACAAAGCAAGAGGGAAGATCTGGCACCCCTTTGGCTATCTATTTTATGAATCTATTTTATGTTTTGAGTTTTGGTTTTCTCTAATAGATTATGTGTCATAAACGATATCTACCAAGTTTGTTGATCCTGTTTTTAATCCTAGTTCATTTGGGTGACCTTCAAAATGTTCACTGAGTTTTATGTGGTGTGGCATTGGTCTGTAGTGTTATTAACGATTTCTTCCCTACTTAAATTCTTAAATATTCATGGCAGCATTTGTTTCGTTAGTACTTGTTACATTAGCAGGATCTAGACCACTGCAACTTAGAAAATGAAACAGAGAATGTGATGTATTCATCCATCTTACACCTCCATTATTGTACATCACTGAGTAAATTAATACTGTGAATGATTAAGGACTTTTAACATTCACCAAGTGATTTTTGTCAATGTTTTGCATGCATGCAGGTCTTCTTTAGGACTCCTAAGCTAAGTAGGGATAAAATGCATGCATACTAGGTAGCCTGCAGGCTTTTGCTACTTAACGTAGGTTAATGAGGGAAGGAGGAATAAGGCTCCCAACACTTTCAGTTAAGTGCTTTAATATTTCTTTTGTAAGACAGCCTCTCCTTTGCCCTGCAGTGTGGTTTGGGGAAAATAAAAGCAGGCTATGCAACAGACTAAACTCGGTTGTGTATGTAAGATATAGAGATAGTCACATCTACAGCAGGTGGGGCAAATTATTTCAGAGCACCCTGTTATTAGGATCAATAGCTTCAGCCTCGTTTGTAAAAAAAAAAAAAAAAAAAAAAAAAAAAAAAAAAAACAGCTTGGTAGGGAACTGCTGTGAATACTGTCCATGTCTAAACTCCTTCACAGTTATATTTTTATTTTGCTTCACTAGAAAAAAAATAATAATAATTAAAAATCCGTCCCTTCCCCCAATGGATTTGGCCATATATAAATCTGGTTTTATTCTGTATTTCACAATGTTTTTTTGTTTGTTTGTTTTTTTTAGTCAGAAAATCACGTTGCTTAAGCAATTGTTTGCTACTGTATGGGAGTAGATTATTGCTTACCTCGTTATTCTTGCATTGTAGAATGGAAATCTTGTGCTTTTGGTGTGCAGTTCTTAGGGCACTATGCAAGATTTTGACTATTGTTCTATTCTGATCTATATTATTTATTCTGAATAATGAGAGATTTACCTTCTGGATTAATTTACAATGCTATAAAGGACACTTTCCAAGCCATTTTATGTATACTTCTTGCTGTGACCAGCAAGAAAACATATTTTGAAATTTATAAAATAGCAGCTAAAATGTTAAAACTAGTTCAGTTCCATTTGTTCAAAGTCTAATTGTAAAAGACTGAAAATAGCAAGTAGGTTTATGAGTAGGAAAAACAAAGGAGCCTGTGTAGCTTAGGGATCGCTCTACTGCTCTCCCAGCGGCGGCTGTGGTGCCTTCTGGCTGTGGGTCTGTCAGCACGCGAGCAGCAGCGCAGGGCTTGGTGGCAGCTGTGCACCAGCTGCCAGCACTTCGTAGAAGGGGGAGCAGGAGGAAAAGATTTTACCACTGCTTGTGAAGTTCTGCTGAAAGCAAGCCCTGTTATCCTCAAGGTAGGAGCTGCTGCTGATTCCTGCTATAATACTTGATCCTCTCTCTGTCCCTCATGGTACATCTAAAAGGAAAGAAACAACACAGGCTTTAGCTGAAATAGAACCGTATGCGGCTGAGTTATTCCTCATCTTATACCTTCACTGAGAGAATCTCTTCTACACACCCACAGATTGCAGTAAAACTTAATATCTCTCTCCATTATTTGTATGTTGTAGAGCTACCCAGTGTGTTGGAAAATCTCCTACGGGAAAACACTGGCAGACAGCAGTTACAAAGATCTCAGTTCCTCTCACTAAGCTAATAATTAATAGATCTGGAAATGCGGTGTACTTTACATCAAAATCCACATTTGAACATTAAACAAAATCCCATTTTAGGAACTATTTATGATTGAATAATAATAATAAAGTTAAATTCCTCCACTAATTACATTCCAGGTGCCTCATATAATTTAAATGGGCTGCTGTTAGAAGAACTTGCTTCTCCTTTCACTCAGTTCAAGGAGTGGTGAGGATTCGGCACTTTCTCAGTTCTTGGTTTATGATATATATATGTATGTATCAACACATAGAAAGAAACTACTTTTAAATGAACAGCAATAAGCTAATTTATTCACTGTTTTATGTTTACAATTAAGAAAACATAAGACAATATCTGACATTGTACTCCAGTATATATAAATTATATAGAATTTATGGTTTTATAAATTTTTATAGAATTTATTGGCTATACTATTCTTTTCTAGAAAAGAAACTGTGTTTCTCTGTAGACAGAGAAACACTTCAAAAAATAAGCAAGAGTGATCAAACTACAGAACTAAAGCAGAAATACTTGAAACTTCCAGGATTTTCATGCATATCTCCACCTGTAGAAATTTTAAGTGTTTTATTATTAGAACCCAGAAGAGTCAATGCCTCTGTTGTTATTATGCTCTCATTCTTCTAAACCTTGAGTTTAGATAACCTGCATTACATATATCTTGTCCTGATTCTTTTCTTTTTAAACGTCAGATTTTTTTTTCCATTATATCATACACTTGCATTTTCAGGTTGAATTATTGATGGAAGTCATTTATCAGTAATGGTAGCAGAAGCATTTAACGTGACACTCTTAGTGTTAAATGCAAAGACAAGAAAACCATGAGTATTTCCAAGTGCCAGTTGAAGTGTCTTGTATAGCAATCTTTAGTAGTTTTGTTTTTAGAGAAGACATTTCTGTCAGTCTAATTTCAACAACAGTGGAATATAGCAAAAGATGCTTTGGCAGAAGACCCTAGCAATAATCTTCTGAACCTTGGAAAAGATATTATGCTGGGCCTTGATAGATGTTTGGGTGCGAAAGAAGAAGAGGATTTTTGACATCTGAAACTAAGTAGGTAAACTGGCAATTTAAGCATTGCTCATAGGCAAGTAACAGCAGGAGAAAAATAGTCACCTTGCATGAGCGTAGAGTTCTTCAAGTTCAGTCAGTATAAGGGAAGGGTTGTGGGAAGACCAGAAATTTTAAATTTACTTTGGATTTGATGAACCTACTGGGGCCCTTCCAAGTAGGATTATTCTAATGATTTTGTTTTTTGGTGTTCTAACTGCTAATGCATATTGAGTTTTAAGGTATTGAAAGAAGCATATATATATTATTTGTATAAATTGCAAATAACTATTTCCAGAAATATGGTGTAGTTATTGTTCCAGCATTGCAGTTAATATCCATAATTTACCTGTGCTAAGTGATTCTGGAAAAAAGTGTAGTCTGAAGTGCTGAGACTGGGCACCAGTAAATGGCCATCAGTTTGGCTTTCAGAATGCAGGCATCCATGAAAATTGAAATAGAAATCAACAGAAATTGAGAGTATAATGTTAGGCATTAAAACTGAGTATTTTTCATGAATGTCATCTTAAAAGTATTCCAAATACACAAATTCCCTGAATTCATGACTCAGCACAGGAGCTAAAACTCTCCAAATTGTTATAGTTGTGAGCAGGAAAAAAAGTACATCTGATATCCATTTACTTTGAAATAGACTCATCTAAGTTACACTTCTGAAAGTGTTAGTGTATTTGAGAGATGTATTATGTAGGAAATTTCTTTTTCTGAGTGTATTTTATAACACTTGAACAGAATGGGAGTGAGGACTGAAAATAAAAGCAAATACAGCCAATTATTCCTTTATCGAGTTAGCAGGAAGGGCAAATGCAGATCTCACTGCAAACAGCCAGTAAAGGTATGGGTTTTCATGTGAATCACAGTCTAGCTGGAAACCCAAAGGAGTTATTCAACAAATGGATCAGTGGGTCTGACTGATGCATGCCTGTGAAAAGAGAAATTATACAGTAATTGCAGGAAAAAGGAATGAATTTCATTGCTTTTAGGCTTTGAATTTCCATATATTTAAGGCAGCTGACTTATGTATGTAGTTGTGCACATTTAGGCTTCAAGGACAGACACTGTAAGTGACAGAAGCTCTAAAACAGCCATGTTTCCCTTTCAGAAGAATTTTGCAGTCTACTCATATCTGTAGTTCTGTGTAAGCATGACAAAAGAACAGTAAGGAGGGTTTATTCATAACTGTTGTTTTTCTTTGCTTGAAAGCTGCTTATAAGCTGCACTAGCAACAGTTCTGGATGTTAACCACATTTTATTGTTCTCTAGCACGCCACATTAGAGAACATTTCAACTTTGAGAGAAAAACATAACTATAATTCTCTTCTAGTCATGCAGCACAGGCTTCTCTGACAGGGTAAAACACAGGCTCACTGTAACTGAGAGTATGTTATGTGGAACCAAAGGTGAGGCATATCATAGTGAAGTAGCGTTGCATCTAGAAATAGAAATATTGGTTGAACATCATTGCTCTGCTCTGTCTTCAGGGTATTTCACCTGAAAAGACTAAAGACAACATATGGAAGAATATGAGACTTATTTGAAAATGAACTAAAACCTTTAAAATACTGTTTGCAAATATAAAAGAAGGGAAGGGAAGGCGGGTGAGTGACAAGAAAGATGGGAAAAGAGCAAGAATTATGTCAGGTGGGGATAGTCACCACTAAGGATCGAGCGGCGTTATGTTGTGTGCTGTTCCAATGGTCCAAGGCTGATGCAGGAGTAAGGGTGCAGGGGTAGGTAGTGGCAGAATGGCCGGCCTTAGGCAGCAAGCAGGTAAGCAGTAGGCAGTCGACAGTGGGTTTGGGAGAGACAGGCAAGTTTCAGATAGCAGGCCCAAGCAAATCACGCAGCAGGCAAGTGTTACAAGCCCAGGTCTTCAGCCTGTCTTTGTAAGGGAGGTGATCAGCCCTCTGATCATCTTTGTGGCCCTCCTCTGGACCCTCTCCAGCAGCTTTCCTGTACTGGGGGCACTGGACGCCCCAGAATTGTCTCTTACACCATGTTTTTACGTTCTGTTAGAATACACAGAAGTACTGAAGCATGAATTCTTTACAGCTCTGACAGTAAGCGTGTTTCTGCTGTGTTAAGTTACCTGTTTCAGTTTAAAATCATTGTCTTTTATCCTCCTGCTATTAATGTCTATGAAGATATAGTAATTGAAATGCCATCAAGTCACATCATTAAAACTGTGCATACCAACTGCAGTATGGAGAAGGTAGTATCTAGAAAGAATGAATTCTCAATCTCAAATATGGTCTAGGTGCAAACAGAACTGTAGATTGAATGAAGCAAGTGCAAATAGCTGTTTAATGTTTGAAATAATTTAGAAGTATTAAGTGAAAAGCTTGCATACGCCGTAGTTTTGATAAAATGTTTAACTATAATTGAGAATAGTCAGAGTTGTTTGAAAATCTTCTCCAGGGTGTAGAATCATAGAATGACTAATCATAAAATCATAGAATGCTTTGGATTTGAAGGTACTTCTAAAGATCATCTAGTTCCAGCCCCCCTACCACAGACATAGGCACCAAGTTTTATAATAATATATAATATTTTATATTATATATATTTTTTATGTTTTATATATATATAAAAATTATTTTAGTAAAGACATACATTTCAATTAGGAAAAGAAGTCCCATTAAGCAGCCTTACCACTAAGAGAGTTTTGTTATAAATATCTTCCCCTTTTTTTAATGTTCAGGATAAATTAATACTAATAAAATTTACTCTTTTTCATGTTTTCCGTGGTCATCAGAAAGTGAAGAAATAAACCTAGGTACAGAGTTTCATTGCAAAATGTTATGGCTGAATTTTCCTTGTGCTGTTCTAGTTAGAGGTCTGAAAATATCATTATAAATTGAAAATGGAAAAAATTACTTACAAGATCACTGCAAAATTATTACCAGCACTAATCTCTCCAAGAATACATTCACTAAAATATTTGTTGAACTTAAACATTCTGCAGGTGTTTTTGTAAGTAAAAAAATGCTGTGGATGACTGCTTATAGAAACTGAAATGGATAGGAATGCTAACTAAATGTTTTACCTGACTTAGCATCTGCAATTCTTTGTACTGCACTTTTCTTCATGTGAAGTGTCAGTGGTTGAGGTGCTTGTCTGTCCTATACCAGTATGTTTTGCTGAATTAAATTCACTTTACAGTGTGTTGTCAATCTTTTGGTTATCAGTAGTTTCATGATCTGCAAACCAGTTTATAGTATCCTGCAAATCAATTTATTTTGCCACAGTTTACAGGATATTGATTCGCTAGACCCAGGAAATTCTACCTCATGTACAATGACAGTTTCTTACAGTGCTGTACTGGTATACCTGCAGTGCTTTGGCAGGAAAAATAACTTTAAGGGACTTATCCTTCTCATCATAGCACACAATGAGGTTCAGGCATGATTTGGCCTTGGTAAGCCCATGCTGGCTGTTCCCAGTTGTCTTCTTGTCTTTCACGAGTTAGGAAATGGCCTCCAAGAGTGTTTGCTCTGTAGCCTTGCCAGAGACGGTGGTAAGGCTGACTTCCTTTTTCTAGACACCAGGGATCTCTCTGTCTGCCATGACCTCTCAGAAATAGAAGAGAGCCATCTTGCAATAGTATCATCCTCTTCCTTCCACACCTATAGTTAGATGTCATCTCATTCCACAGACTTGCACGTGTGTCCAAGTAGTTTGACTCTGCAAACTGAGCTAGGAGGGATCTGGTAGGTGGGAGAACAAGGCTGACCAGTGAATAATAAGGCAAACTGAGTATCTCAACTTATTTATATTGGTTTTTACTGGGTCACGCTGACCAGTGGGTCCACACAGTATTCATTTTGCTACCAGTGTAGCAAACAGAAACCTTTCTTGTTGCCCTTCCCATATTCTGGTAGTTTCAACTCCAGCTTAGTTCTTCCAGACTCTCCATATTTCTGATCTCATATTCCTTTCAAGCAGCCTGCCTCTGCTTCTACCTCTGCTTATTTCCTTTTCTGAGCACTGAGAATACTGTCCTTAAAAATCAGTCAGTTCTCCTGAGCCCTTTTTCCCTCAAGAGCATTTTCTAATGGGGTTCTGCCAAGCAGATCCCTGGTGGAGTTAAAATCTGTTTCTCTAAGTCCAGAGTTGTGGTTTATCTTGCTTCATTTAGGATCTTAAACTCCACAGTATCCCAGTCATTGCAGCTAAGGCTGCCCTTGACCTTTACGTTATCCAACAGTCTTCCCTTGGTGGTGTGTTGCACAGCATCTCACACAGCATCTCTCTTAGCTGATTAACTAGTCACCTGCATCAAGAGATTGTCTAGAAATCTCCTGGATTTCATCCAGCCAATTACCTTTCCAGCAGGTACTGAGTTGGTTATAATCACTTATGAATGCCAGGACCTGTGAGTCAGCTGTCTAAAGGCTTCATCTGCTGAAAGCTAACAGGCTATCCCAGAGGTATTGCTCTTTGCATTCTGTTTGCACAAGCATTGGCTATGGGGCGGAAGTTGGAATTTGGCTTTGGGGCGAAGTGATTCTATATCTAGTCCAATGAAGCAATCCTTGCCAGTGTTTTCATTTCACTTTTAAAAAATTATGTCACTTCTCATTCCCTAGTTTCCAATGAACATAACTTTTTTATGGCAGTGGTTATACACTGTTCTAAGAGATCTTTTCATTCTTTATTGAAAATAGATAAAATTTCCAAATAGAGAATTGTTCATATTTTTCATGAGAGTCCTTCCAACAGGCAGTGATGCCTTCTCTTTGCTTGTTGTAAGGTATTCCTAATTAAAAGAACAGTGAATGGTGTAGAAGATGAGTCCATAAAAAAGGGAAGAAGCAATAACTTGACAAGGAGTTTAATGTGAAACATTACAAAACAGCAGAAGAAAAAAGAAAAACATTTATTGGAATCCTCTGTATAACTGAATCCTTGCAAACTGCAGAGAATGCATTAGACAGAGAACTATCCAGAGACAGAAGCTCCATAATCCATGAGGACAGGCTAATGAGCACGTTAAAATTTTTGATCATCTTTTACTGCCTTAAAAAAAAAGAAAAAGATTTACACTTGTCTAGCTCAGGTTTTAAATTTGAAGACCTTGGTTCTGAAGCTTAGGCTTCCAAAGCTCAGTGGAACTGAGGAAATCCAGTAGATACTGGCAAGAATTAATGAAGTTTGCCAGTCGACTGGGCTGCAGAACTGTCTGTGTAGTTGCTTACTGCATGGTTAGGTCTCAAACCTCTTAGCATTCTGAAATTAATATGAATTCAAGTGCAGAACTGTATGTACACAGGGGAACAAGCTACAGCTGAAAGGATTTTGTAGGCCAAAGGGCTTTCCTGTTTCTTAGGAAAGCAAGTGTTAGGCATTCAGAGTGAAAGATAAAATACAGTTTCAATTTCTTTCCTTTTTTTTTCTTTGAAAGGATTGGGTGATGAGCCCTCCTCTGCGTTAGGACAAATAGCAATCTAGGAAGACAACTCTGGAGGTCAAAAGGATAAGCTACGTTTTCTAGTGTGGTAGAAGGATTATAAGCAAAGCTTCTGTTCTATGAAAAGAAATTACGCATTGTTAAAAATAATGTAAGACTCCTTATAGGTAAAACCCCAGGAGTAGATTTAGTTAATAGCTATTATGTGAAGGTATGGAGCCATTTGTGATTCAAGTAGCACGTTTGATTGGCTTCACAATAAATGGAGTCTGGAAAACACATTTCATGCTTTCTCTCATTAACTCTTTCCATTTTCATGGACACAAAGCACTGTTTCAACAATTTAACTACTGAACTGTTTCCTTTAAACAGCTTCCTTTGTTGCAGCATAAATGTATTTCCAGTAAGAAGGCAAACTGTCACTAAGTCCATTGAATAATGGAATGTATTACTTTGCAAGGCAGCATCATTTGGGATCATAGGAAGATAAATAAATGTGAACATCGGGGAGAATGAAGTATATTTTTTTCTGCAGTACTCTGTATGCTTACTATAATTATCATAGAAAGCTAAAGGTAGAAACCACTAGCTTTGGTTTATTTGATCTTTCTTGAAACTTAGAGATGATCCAGTTCTGTGCTCAGTTACCACTTACAATGTAAATTTAGGAACTATGAGTAAATGCCTTTGCTCTCCCCCTGCCTTTTTTTTTTTTCTTTGCAGAGCATACAGGCTTAAATTTCCTTTTTAGGTGATCAGATGCCTTGTATTAGCACAGCATCAGAGAAAATACAACACTTCGACCTACTTGCACAAATTTTCTTAATTATGTGCTGAACAATGCGCACAAAAAATAACCGAAGAACTGAGAAGGTAAAGGAATGGGGACTGCAAAAGGACATGCTCCGTGCAGTTTTGCTATCCTTCATCCAGCTAGTCTCCTAAGCTAGTCAGGCAAGTTAGATATCAGTGTCTCAGGAATGTGTAGATAGTTGCGTGGTGCTGTAGGAGGAGCAAACAGGGGCAGCTTGGGGCAAATGGAATGAGGGAATAATTTAGAAATTGAGAAGGCAAACTAAACAGGGGTGGGGATTGGAGGTAATCCTCTAAAGCTGTGCCTTCTCTTTCTATAGAGAGATAACCCTGTCTGTAAAATGGAGGAAATTGTCTGATCAATTTTGAGTTTCCTGAACTTTACAGATAAAGGCTGGTATTTCAAAACAGAAAGACTGTGTACATCTAAAATTATGAGGGCATCTTTTTTACATCACTGATTATCAACTAGTATTGTTTGAAGTTTTTGGTTTCTTTTAAAATGTTGTATATATAGTGTACATGTATCAGTGGTTTATTGCTATTTGTTTTTCACCTCTTCTTGGAATTTTTTAAGAGCTTCGTTGAGTGTTTGACTACAGCGACTCTGAACACAAATTTGTAAGTGGCTTTCTGAAAAGACATGAAAAGTTAAAATTCAGCGTAACTTTAAAGTGATATACAGGAGGGCTATATTGGTAGTGTGTAATTTATTCCAGTATCATTGGTGTTCACAATTTAAACATTTATTATTTGCTATTGGAATCAGTGTCCAAAAAATTAAAATTTAGTCTATTTTAGAAAACATAAATGGGATTTGTGGTCTTAAAAGATACTCGTATTCACTGTTCACAATTCAGTGAAATATTAGCCAAGCAAAACAGCAAAATTCACTTACTACGTGCTGTGTGTTGTATCTAGATTCATATTGTTTTACTGACTTTTTTTAGCAGGATGGGTAAGTTGTTATTATTTCTTTAAATTTATAACAGTCTCAAAGTTGGTTAAGCAAGTAATTGTATTCTGTGTGATTCTAGAAGTGATACTTATTCTTTTAAAAAATTCAAAATATTATATTTTTATTACAACAAAACAACTAAACTTTTGTGTCACATGTGTGGAAGAGAACACGTTTTTAATTACTTCAGAGCAGATGTACTGATTCAGGAGTCAGTGTAAATACTGGGAAGTACAAAGCTAATCTCATAAACGTGTGCATTTGTGCATGAATATATGTGCATGTTGAATACTGTTCTTGTAGAAACACAAAATGTGAACGTGAAAGAGAAGGAAAATGAAAAGAAGGAAAAAGAGGGAAAAAAAAAGACATTATGTAAGGAAGAGAAAGAGGGAGGGAGGAAGGGAAAGAAAGAGGAAGACAGAAAGCGTGTGGTTTCTGTAGATTCTCAAACTCCTTGATTCTTTCCCTGAAAACTATGTGAATTCCTAACTACTTTTGTCTTAGGCAAGAGCCAAAGATTTGCTTGAGAAAATGTTTCTTTGCTGCTGGGTGTTGTAATAGGCGAAGGCGGGGATTCGCGATGTCACGGGATAGGATAACCCCTCCCCTCCCCCCTTTGGGGGCGTACACACGGTAGAGGCTTAGTATATAAGGTGTTGCACCACGTGAATAAACGGACCACTTTCTTACACCATATTGGTGCATGCTTGCGTGGTCCGGGCCGCAAACTGCAGGTGCATGGGAATCCACGGGAAGCTCAACAGCTGGGTATTTTCAAAGTGGCATCAACTTCAAAGCCTTTCCTTTCAGTCATTGATCCTAGTTGGCTGGTTATCATAAACCTTTATGTCTGGTTTTACATATTGTCAGCATTAGTCTTTGAAGGAATAAAACTAATATCATTTTTTTATTATTCCTATGTGTTGATTTGTTAGATGTAAAAAAATATCCTTTATCTTTGCTACCATTAGCAGAATAAGAATGCAGTGTTTATGGAGGAAAAATGTACCCTTTTATTTATCTCTCTCAAAATTCCATTTACAGATTTTAGTTATGCTCTCTATTATGGTGATTCTTACCTGGAATTTCAAGGCTTGCATTTAAACGTGCAAAACTTCATCCACTTGGAATTTAAGACCTATAAACCTGATGGACTACTGCTATATATTGAAGAGAGCTCGGAAACAATAGGACAGTTTTTAATTCAGCTTTTTATCAGACATGGCATCTTACAGGTAAGGTATCAAAATATTCTGCTGAAGGGGAAGGAAGTAAAATTTGGGATCTGTAATAATTTAAATATATGTGTGTATATATATATATATTCTGTTTTTTTACTGTAGAAAATCATATGTGCTGTAGAGGTTCTTGATATTCTTTAGTATTTTAAGGAAAATATTTGTCAAACTTTTCATAGAATGATGTCTCATGGGATGTGAGTGTATGTCTCATAAGAGGTGGTTCTTGATTAGAACTGAATAATAATTACAAGGGGAAAGTCTATTAGAAAATGTAACATTTAAAGGCAAAAAAAGAACACAATTAGATTTTTCTAGATATTCCTTCTTACGTGCACAGACTAAACCTATTTAATCTCCTCGTGTGTTCATTAAAATTGTAAAGAGAAAGGCTGTGGAACTGAATGAGTTTTGTCATTAAAAAAAATTTACTGTGTAAGGGAAGAGAGCAAATCTTTCTTACTACTTGTGTATGAGTAGAAACCTTTTACTCAATTTGTCGTGTTAATTGTTAGTTCCAAAGTATCCAAAAAAAACTATTTGCTTGACTTGTGTGGAAAAACTAGATCAAAATACATTTGTGCATACACAGTAAGGAATGAAGTGTATGTTATGGTATATCTTTACCTTTGGCAAGTCATTCTTTCTTTTTTGAAGGAGACATGATTTTGTATTTGTGAAGAGAAGCGAGAGGATTTAAGATATTAAAAGAACAGTTTCTTTTCTCATAATGGATCTTCCTTTCTACTGTTAAAAACTTCCAAAAGCTATTATATTCTTCTGCAAAGATAGAGAAATGAGTGTTCTGCAAGGAAAGTGAAATGAGTATGTGCATCCTATTGATTTTCAGGTTTTAAAAAACATGATTACACTATAAGAAGGTATATAAACTGCAGGTAAAAGGGAAAATAATAAAAAATAAAATTTTACTTTATTATATTGTTATTTACTGTGTTTTATTATGTAGTGACTATCGTAATCCGGAATAAACAAGGTTAGTTTGGACAAGATATTATCCAAGGTTTAGAAAATGTAGATGGATTTAAGTCCATCTTACTTGTTCATAGTAAAGTAATGATGCAGAAAAATATTTTCCTAACATATCGTAAGCACCATAAAATATGAAAGTGCTTTAATTGACAAAAATCTATTCAGAGTTCCCAGTGTGCCATGTTAAAACTAATTGAATTCACTTAATCATTCACAAAACTGTTCAATTAAACACAGATTTAAAGCCCAACGAACAAATGGTTCTAAGCTCACAATCAAGCTACAATTACAAGTAGACAAACCATGAAATCAAGTGCTTGTTCACATTAGTATAGGAAATTAAATGGTGTTCCTAAATGCTCAAGCTTGCATGCTACATTACGTGTTTGGAAGTATAAGGAGGCCATAAAATGGTAAGTAAAATTTACCCGTGGTCATTGTTAATTTTGACTATGTTGCAGATGGTCAACTTCTTTGCAAATCAGGTCCATAATAATAATAATACAATCTGGTTGTACAGTACACAAAGATGAAAGCATTTTCATGCAGGCTAGCAAACACTTTTGGGTGCTTGTATATTTCTGGTATGATAGACTTCCTGATCCAGATCTTTAATAAAGCATTAGTTTTTCTTGATTTGCATGACGTCCTTCAGGTTTTCATGAAACCATTTATTATTTTTAAATTTATGTTTCTAAGCCACCAGCTGTTTAATTATGCTTTTATTACATTATTTGTAATTTCTCCCACTCTGTAGTACCAGTTTGTATGTGGTAAAGCAACACAAGTCAAAAACATCACAACTACTGCTAGAGTGGATGATGGACAGTGGTACAAAGTGCAGATTAGGTAAGTGTTATATTTCACTGTTGTCTGTGTTTATAATTGCCTCAGAGATTGTCTAAGTTGGACAGTTAGTTAGTTCCAGTGACGTTTTATCTCATTAGCTATGACAGGTATGTGAATGTGTACAGTGAAATTATTTTATGGCAGTATGGAATACAACTCTTCCTTGGAAAGAATGTTTCAGATAGTTGGACTGTGCTAGTTACGTCGCTGATGTGCTGAAAGGAAATATATTTATTTTCATCACTATCGTGAGCCTTAGCTAAAATTACTTATGAAGCAGAGAAGCTACTGTGCAGTAAGTCCAGTATGCTTACTAAGTCCAGGAAAAATATGAATTTCCAACAACGAAAATGTAACTAATAGAAAAATTTGGTTTAGTAATTCTTGAAAAACAGGGCTGCATAAACTACCACAGTGTAAATGCACCTGTTTTATGATTTTTTCCCCTACTTCCCTGGGAGGGAAAGAACTTGAATATTCAAACTAAACTGCATATCAATAGCTGGGGGTAAAAACATCCCCATTTCTATTTCCGGTGTGTCTAAAAAGGTATTTCATTTGTAGAGAATGATGAATGTTAAGGATTGTTCAGGTAAGATGAGGCAAACTGATTTTTGCTGTTGAAAGAGAAGGAATGCATAATATTAATAGGATTCATAATACGTAGTGAGTAGTTGTTGGGAATCAGTCCAGCCTCTCCTAATGGACTAGAAATAGATTTTGAAATTTTCTTAGGATTTAAAATCTTAATGGTACAAATGTCAGAAGGATTTGGTTAGAAGCTGCATCATCTTGATTTCATAAAGTGCATCTGCACATGTGCTTGAGTTAAGCAAAAGTGTATTCTGTACTGAAAAATACCCATTGCTTTATATCATTTCTGTTAACAAAAATAATTTGTTGACAATTAGATTTGATATAATCATTCTTGAAATGTTCACTATTTTGTTTCATGAAATTAACATTTAGTTTAATCAACTGTAGTATAATAAGGCAGAATAAAAATTAAACCAACGGTGATGAAGCACTGCAGTAGCTTATTCAATAGCTGTCTGGAGCTTTGCAGACGTGATTTAATCATCACAGGACTGACTTTCAGTGAGATAAGTAAGTTTGGAATAACTGTATCTGGGAAGTTGGCAAAGCCAGGATGGGAATGTAGGAGTTGCTGAATACTATACTACACTGTATATGCACAGGGTGGGATATTCTTTGTTCCGCAGATGTTAAGAATTATGAATAAACATCCTGGGTAATAAAAAAAAGCATAATGATGGTCCTGTTCTATTTCGTTGAAATAAACTTTTCATTCTTGTTATTAAGTATCGCTAATTGTGTGAAGCACCTTTGTTGTGGAGCTGTAATAAAAGATTTTTTACAAATTCGCTAAATGCAACACATTTTAGTTACTGAAGATAAGCCATCTGTAAACAATATGCTGCCACTATGGTGTCAAATTTAACAAAACACATAGAATTAAAAGTAGTATTGTGTAATACAAGTTGAAGCACAGTGAAAATTAGTGATGACATCTTCCTTTTCTGCTTACAGGAAAGTATTTTACTGCCTCCTTTATCCCACAGAGATCATTACTTTTGTTCACACCAGCAATGTTATACCTTTTAATGTTTGCAAATAAACATACATATTACTGTCAGGCGCTGCTCTCTATCCAGTCCTCATAGTTTGCCAGAACATTCATGCTGAAAGTAAAATAGCAGCATTGCTGAAGTAAATTTTTTATGATGATGGAGTATTGTGGCTACTCAACTGTAACAATTGAAAAAAAAAAACTGGATGCGATAAGAGGACAGGATTTTCATCACAGATCTTGGAAAGATTGATAATTTCAGATAGGATATTGCCCTGAATTAGTTTGTGGTGTTGGCTGCAAAATGGAGCATGTGCCTCAGAGCAGTGCCCAAGAGCCCTGTCTTATATGTAAGATAGCGTGGTTGTTTACTAAGTCTTAGTTTTAATGAAAGTCTTTGTGCCTATTTTACACGCATGTCTAATTGTCTGGGTTTTGTTACAAGTAAATTGAAAACGCAGTAATGGAAGTCTGGATATGGACAATATCCCACAGGGATTAGATTTTTGCGGGCCTTATAGAGGGAAGAAAATGTTAAAAAGACTCAAGTATTGGAATGTTTACATGTTTGTTCTAATTGTGAATATGAAATTACCTTAGTAGCAACACAGAATGTTCTACCACAGTCTTATTCCAGCCATTATAAAACTGTCTTTATTAACTTCTTAGTATTTATCTTCGTTGATATTTGGCATCAATACAAACTGATAAATATCACGAATTGCAGAAACAGGAGATGCTGCAGCTGCAATGTGAGAAATTTGTCTTTTTCTTGGTCTATGATGTTACATTGGAACAACAATCATTTCCATACTGATAATAATAGCATCCTAACATCCTTGGTTAAATTAAATTTACTTTTTATCTCAAATTACAGTTGGCAATCACTTTAAAAAAGCTAGCAGTTTATAAACTGATTATGCAGTAGATATCACCAATAAAACTTCTGCCTTTAAAATGAGTCTATCAAATTTGTATTTCTTTTTTTAATTGACCCTGACCATAAAGATTAGAAAACTGCTCTAGGTGCTGCATCAGCCTAGACATCATATGAAGAGGGTGTGTTTTTCTCATGAAGTTTGTAATTTGAAATTTTCACTAATTATCTGGAGGGCTTTGGGGGATTGATTGTCTTGGTTTTGAGATGAAGATATTTTCTGATTCTTCTAGTCAGGAAAAGATCTTTCTAATCATGCCATAATGCAACATATGCTCTCTCTGTAGCTTGTACTTCACTTGTTTGTTGATGGCTTTTGTGAAGGCCTGAAATAACCCATATGGTGCAAAATATTCTGTATTTGTTACCCTTCAGAATATGCAGCAAAGCCCAGATTTTCCCTAGGGCTTCTGAGCTGGTGAAATACGCAGATAATGAATAAAATTTGTAGAAAAAAACTGCAAAAAATGATAGAGATATCTCTTTCATAGCATGTTGATCTGTGGATACCTCTCTGGATTTTTTTTTCATTTTTATAGTAAATTCCTAATTTTTTTTTTTTTTCTCAAAGATGCCAATCTTTGACCTTGATTCTAGCATAACAGCATTTGGGTGAAGAGATCATCCAACTGCTGTTTCATGTACTATGTAAATGCAGTATACTTAATGGAAACATGCTTAATTTGCCACCTCTTCAATTGACTGACAAGTGTAAGCTGTAATTTATTAATAGCAATGGCTGTTAATACTGAAGTGTGCTAATGCTGTGAGGCATACATTCCTGCATACTGTATTCAGTGTTGGGCCCCTCCCTACAAGAAAGACGTGTAACTAGTGATAGGACTAGAGGGAATGGCCTCAAGTTGTGCAAGGGGAGATTCAGGCTGGACATTAGGAAATATTTCTTCTCAGAAAGAGTGGTCAGGCACTGGAATGGGCTGCCCAGGGAGGTGGTGGAGTCACTGAGGTGTTCAGTGAACATTTAGACACTGTGTTGAGGGACATGGTTTAGTGAGAACTATTGGTGATAGGCAGACAGTTGGACTGGATGATCTTGTAGGTCTTTTCCAACCTTGGTGATTCTATGATTCTTGGTATGAGATAATTTCACGTTATTCATTTTCTGGGCCTCTCACATAGAAGCCATCAGTGTACTTGTGTTAGCTGCAAGACAATTATTGAAGCGCAGAGTTAAGCTTGATTCATATTTATTACCAACACAAAAGATTTAAGAACTCTTTGGACCTCTAAACTGGCCACTGAGAGGGTACTAAAATACTTACACTTCTGGTCTTGGATTTGAAGTCCCTCCTAAAATACCTAGAGAAAAACTAGGGTATATGAAATATGAATGCTGATATATGACCTAGTTTCTAATTTTTTTCCCAGCTCACTGATCTTACTTGGGAAAAATCTAGTGTATTATATTTATCCCAGTTTGTGTGATTTATTAACTGGTAATAGAATGAGATTTAATGTTTCCTAAATTTCACTGTATCTTGATGGCTAGGTAACATCTGCTCCCTATTGTCCAGTATTCATTGCAAAGAGGCTAAATGGGAAGAAGAAAAAAAAAAAAAAAGCTGAATTGAGAGTATAATTAAGATGTAGAGACAAACTTTTGAAATGACAATGCCTAGATCAAAATCTGAATTTATAAGGTGAAAAATAGGAACACATTGATCACAGAATGGCTGAAGTTGGAAGGGACCGTAAAGATCATACAGTTCCAACCCCCCTGCCGTGGCTAGGGTTGCCACTAGATCAGACTGCCCAGGGCCTCATTCAACCTGGCCTTGAATGCCTCCAGGGATGAGGCATCCACAGCTTCTCTGGGCAGTCTGTGCCAGCATCTCATCACCCTCTGCGTAAATAATTTCTTCCTAACATCTAATCTAAATCTCCCCTCTTTATTTAAAGCCGTTCCCCCTAGTCCTATCACTATCAGGTGAAGTTTGTTTGAACCAAGAGAATCAAGGAAGATTCTGGTTTATGAACTGTGAGATTTAAAACAACTATGAATCAGAAACCTCTAACCAAGAAAAGTTTTGAAATCTTAGTAGTCGGAATATCTGTTTATGAATTTTTCCCATGAATTCTACAAACCCAAGCAGTGTATTTAGTGAATTAATTTAATTTTAATCCTTTCACAGATAAGTAGAAGGGAAGTTGGGCAAATAACATTCCCTCTTGTGACTAATTTTATTCATTACTTTATCTCATAAATACTTGATAATTTAAATGTAGCTCAGAGTACCTTTCTACTTGGAGGTCAAGTGTTCAGAATAAATAACGGTGCTTCTTAAGAATAAGCGTTCAATCAAAAACATTTTTCAAGTTATATGCCTTTTTTGGCCAAGAACCTAATCCTCCCCTTTAACTTAGAGCACTATGGAAATAATAATTTTTTAGATGCTGGAGATTAGTTACAATGTATATACAAATACAACATTTCACTAAAAATCATCAGAACAATTAAAGAGTAAGGAACTGAGATAAGCAAAATGGTCTATGCATAGGTTGAATGCTGAGAATGCGCTCATGATTTCTGTTGCTGAAGAAATATTAAGGAAAGCAATAGGTGTACAGTGAAATTTTACCTTTCCAGTTTGCTTTGTAAGCATTGATTTTTTTTATTTTTTTTTTTTGGCTGAAGTTTATTTTTGTGTACAAATACCAGAAATTAGGTTTTTTGTACGTTGTATCAAATCATTTATCTTCTATGAATCTCTGGTGTTTTGAAAGTACTAGTTTTTAGGATTTGGGTTTTTTGGGTTTTTTTTGTTTTTTATTTTCTGTTGTTTGCTTTTCTCCTTTAGTAGAGCTACTGTACCAAAGCTATTATTTCTTCTTTGAAGTTTCATTATCATTAAAAACAAAACTGTATCTTTATTTGTAGGTTCTGAAACTAATTTTCTTTTCCTTACTTTATAACTACCTTTCTTTTCAGAAGAAAAAGAAACAACATGCCCTTTCTTATTGGTTACTTCATAGCACTAAATTCCCTGTATTTCAGAGATACTTTCTGAACAATTTATTTATTTGCCAGATGCTTATTCTCAGGGCGTATCCTTAACTTATTCTCTGCTTAGGCACGCTTAAATCCTATTGTATTGGATGTGATCGATACAGTAACTCAACTCCATTCTTCATGCTACTAATTTCCCAGAATGCTCATTCACAGAATAGCCCAAATAGATAATTTTCAAAATAAAGTAGTTTTGACATTGATTGACATCTCTTATACATTTGAAATAACTTTGCTTATAAAAATAATATAATAGTATCCTCTTTTTGAATAATTCTAGTTATTTAGAAAGCATGCATAATACATAGAATCCAGTAGCTTTTTATATACTTAAGTGCTCTGCCCTTTGACTTCCTAAACAAATGCAATGATTTTAAGTTCTCATTGTTTCACATATGGTGCCAATATATTTGATATAATATATAGTTGTGTGTGTGTGTGTGTGTGTGTGTGTGTGTATGTATGTAATACTGTGGGGGTAGTGAGACACTGGAACAAGATGTCTGGTGAGGTTGTGAATGCCCCCTTCCTGGAAGCATTCTAGGCCAGTCTAGATGGGGCTTTCAGCAACCTGGTCTAGAGGGATGTGTCTCTGCCTGTAGCAGGGGGTTGGAGCTAGGTGATCTTAAAGGTCCCTTCCAACCCAAATCATTCTATGATTCTATGTACATATTATGGAAATAAGAGCATATACATCAGACATCACAAAGGGAACTTACAAAAAAAACAAAATACAAAACAAAAAAACAGTGCAACATTTAAAGATACTTAATAACGCTTTTTCCCTCCATAGATAATTATTGAATACTACAGAATATGATATCACAGACTACTGTTTTGACCTAAGATAAAATGTCTAAAATTTCTTGTGTTTGGAGTTGTAGGCTAGAAGGGGTCACTCATTTGTCCACCGAGGAGCCACAAAGTTGATCTCATCTCTGTCAGAATTTTGGTCAGTATTTTGTTCAGAAAGCTATAGACTTCTTTTAAATCAAACTTCTCCAGTTCTTAAATATCTTCCTAAGATACATCCCACTATGGTGATCTCTACCTAAAACCGTGGTACTGCTGAGGAATTTATATATCCAAATGATTCCAGCTGGCAAGCCCCATCCAATACTTCACTGAAAGACTGGAAAAAAGATGGATAAATATTCCCTTTGGGCCCTGCTAACCCTGTGTCTCTTAGACATGTAGCACCAACTATGTGCACAGTGGTAGACGTCTCTAATTTACTCTTACTTCAGCGCTTTTTCTTTTTTTTTTAACCTGCTAGGTATACTTTCCCTCCAAAACTCAAGCTTTACTACTTGAGTGATATAACGGAGAATGGAGAAACAAAATTAATTAGCCAGTTCTGTACTGGGAGAAAAGTACTGTTAGGCACTGCACATTGCATCCAGCAATATGCCATATACGTTTTATAAAATCATTGTACTGAGGCAGCATGAGTATTTGAGACATGATGCAAGCCATCCTTTTCTCCCTGAAAAAATAAGGAATACAGAGAGAGCGGGACAAGAATTATAGCTGTCTTGTTTATTCAGGCGATGCTGTGAGAATACTGTACACTGGAACACTTCTAATTAGTGAGAAGGGAGCTGTCTTTCTACTTTATCCTGAACAATGTACTTTTCAGTTGGAGTCATCTGGAGGGAGGGAGATTGCTCCTCTTCTGAAAACAAATAAGCTTTGTTTCCCTGAAGGACAGGATAGAGCTTGCAGAATCTGCAGCAACAGACTGGGAGAATACTGCAAAAAACCCAGGATCTGCTGTAGGAAGCAAGTGCTAAGATGACCCTTGTGAGATTGTGAAAGGAAAGTTTGTTCAGGACCAACAGCATGTAGCAAAGAATTTATTAAAGTCAGAGAATAAATTTACTTTCAAACCCTTTATTTAATCTATCGCACTTAGTTCTACATTTTCATTATTGAAAACGTTACCTTTTCGAAATCTGGTTATTTTGTGCCCTAAACAAAGCACACCTTTAAAGAGTGAGCTCCTTTTATGTCTTTTTGGATGTGACTTCAGTGAAAGACAGACAATGCCAACCCCCACTAGACAGACTTTTGGCCGCAGGGAGACTTGTTTTTTTCCATGTTTAAGCTGCTTTGTTCTTTCTCTCTTCTTTCTTTTCTAGCTATGTAACCAGAGCTCATATAGAGAATTGATCCAGTTAAAAATACATACTACTTTTGTTTTCAGCTGAGTGATTTCCTTAATACAAATTACTGTGCAAAAAAGAGAGAAGGAACATATGAATGCCCATGGAATAAAGGCTGGAACTTAGTTTTTGCCTGAACTGCCAGTCAGAATATACCTACAGATGGATTGGAAGTGCCAGTGAGATGACCCAGGTTCCACCGTATCTACAGTGCATGTCCCTAGTCCTTTCAGCATTTTTCCAAAATGCTAGGTTAAATCTCATCTTGTTATAATGAGCAGCTTAACTTCCAGAGCCAAGCTTTCTTTGAGAAAAAAATATCATGCTGTTATGCTGCTAATGTTACATAGATATACTCATTTAGAATACAGTTTAGTTCTGCATTACTGGACCTCTCAGAATGCCCTTTCCCATTCTGAAATCTCTACAACACATGCTTTATTTGTTCAACAAATGCTAAGATTTCACAGACAAAGAAGGAATAGTGGAAATGGACAGGGAAATAATTACAGAGGAAATGGGAATAAGTATTTTCTTGCAGTCAGTTTCTGGAAAATAAGAATACTGGTAAGTAGACTTTGTCCTTGCATACACTTCTTAGAAAATTTGCACTAATCAATTTTTCAAATAAAAAATACTGACGATAAAGCTGGTACAATATGACAAACCTAACTTTCATAAAGTAAAGAATAATGGGAAGTGTTTTTATTCAAAATATTTCATCTAAAGTGCTTTTATTTTAGTTCATTTGTTATTAATGAGATTGTCAGTTTCTTACTCAGTCCTTTATAGTAGAATCATAGAATCATTAAGTTTGGAAAAGACCACTACGGTCATCTAATCAAACCATCAATCTGCCACCAGTATTGCCTATTAAACACTTAGTGCTACATCTGCACGTTTCTTGAACATCTCCAGGGACGGTGACTCTACCACCTCATTGGTTAGCTCATTACAGTGCCTGACTACTCTTTTGGAGAAGAAGTTTTTCTTAATGTCCAACCTAAACTCAAGATGCTCCCCTGGTGCATCTTGAGGCCATTCTCTCTTATCCTGTCACAAGTTATGCAGGAGAAGAGGCTGACCCCCACCTCACTACAACCTTCTTTCAGTAGTTGTAGAGGGCAATAAGGTCTCCCCTGAGCCTCCTCCACTCCAAACTTTATAATCCCAGTCCCCTCAGCTGCTCCTTATAAGACTTGTGCTCCAGTCTCCTCACCAGATTCACTGACCTCTGAACACGCTTCAGGGCCTCAATGTCTTTGTGTTAGTGAGAGGCCCATAACTGAACTCAGTACTAAGGCTGCAGCCTCACCAGAGCTGAGTACAGGGGGACGAAATACTAAATGCATGCTAACTGTAGCAACAGCTTTTGTGTAGCTGAGTTTTAAGTTTTGGCAGCAGGAACTTTTATCTTTGTATTAAAAAATACATTTGTTTACAGTTAAATATTTTTATTTTATTTTGTATCAATATAATGCAACATAATGTAAAAAAAAAGAACAACAAAGGTTTATCTGGAATGAAAAACCATCTGAAAATCAAAGCTCATTATTTTACACGATTTTTATATTCCATAAAAAAGGGTTATATCATAGAAGTCCACACAGAATAAGCAACTACATTTCTAACAATTTAATTGAATGCCATGGATTTAATTATAACAAATTGTTCCTAATAACAGTTATTAACAAGTTAATACAGCCAATTAGTTTGATACAAATTGTTGTTTTGTAACCTGCGAGATAAAAGCTCATTTAATCATACCTCATCTTAGGTACAAATCATATAATACAGCTTTTCAGAACTCTGCCGTTAAAGAAAACATTCAGAAGTTAAAATTTAGAACCATCAAAGAGATCAAATCATACAAGACAGAAATAGCCAAAGACTGACATAGATTTATTTTTTCTCTAGCTAAGTCTATAGTGGTAAATAAAATCATCTGAAAGTAGTTCTCAGGACTTGAGACCAACTGACAGGTCAGAGACCATGTCTATAAAAGACTTCTTGGAGAACATATAGGCAACATTTGAAATATAAAATGATTCCTGAGCTACACTAACCAGTGAGCTTTTTTAGTCTCAGAATCAGAGGTGACAGCTAGAGGACTGGCAGCATTTACAGGAAAAGTGATAAGTTGGTAAAGATGTGGCTAATTGTGTGTCAGGACCTGAGCTCACATTGCAGACATTTAGTTTAGTAATAAAAAAATAAATGTTTAAAAATAAATTAATAAAATGAAAAGAATAAGGGAACCATGTTTATATATAACTTCATTGCTTAGAATATGAGGCAAGAACAAGCCGCCAAACCCACCCCAACCCCTGTCCCCCATCCGCATAGTTAGAGCAATTTACTTGATGTGTTGTCTTTAGTTTCTTTGTCCTTTCTTATTTACTTAGTCCACTGTACAAGTCCAGATTGAGAAATCAGCCCCAGGTCAAGGAGTCCAGGATATAAGTCTCCTGTCAGAGGGAACAAGAAAAATATATGTCATTGACTCATTGTTTCATCTGCAACATTAGAGCATGTTACCCTGATACCTCAACAGGAAACAATCAGGACCAACAGATGTGAGGAGTCTGAAATGATGCATCTTACTGCAGAGGGAAAATGTAATGATTCTGAGAGTAACTGATGCTTCCTATCTGAATAAATTTACTGGGGGTAATGTGAATGTAATGGTATGTGGAAGGAGAGTGACAGCTCCTGTAAGGTTATCTGGTCAAGGACCTCTTTTGATACCACAAGAGATAAGAGAGGGACAGGGACCCAAAGCTGACCTACAGGTAATAAAGAAGGCAGCGATAGGAGCCAAACCTGACCACTCATTCTAATTGATGAGGGTATGTGAGAGCTTGGGAATGTTCATTCCAGCAAGGTTAGCTGGTCAGGGACTTTGTTAGCTGGGAGACTGCAGCAAAAGGGAGAAGCCAGAAACTAAATATGCTAAGACATAGACCTAACACAGCAATCTTGGAGACAGTGATGAGAAACAAACCTCCAAAACATGCTAATTGATGGGCACATCAGGAAACTGCAGGTGCCACTTCCAGGAAGATCTCTCTGGGATTTACAGCTTGTGAGATTCTGAACACGGCAGACTGGGAGAAGTGTCAGCTACTGGACAGGATGGGGGTCTTTAACCCCCCAGCCATGGGGTGAGGGGGGAGGGCTGTGGTAGCGCCTGATGCAGGCTGCTGGAGGGGGACCTGTGGAATGCTGGGAGGAAACAGGAGTTTGCTTTGATTTTTTTTTTTCAGGATAGCGTATCTATAAAATAATATTTAAACAAAATGATAATGAAATATGTTTTTGAGTTTTATTTTATCAGTTGCCTTTAACAATATTGGGAAATTTCTCTTTTTTATTTTTTTTAGAATATTTAATAATAAAACTTCCATTCTTGCAGATACCAGCTGATATTTGACAGAACTGTTTGCAGATCCACTGTTATTTTTCTTTAATGGACTGAATGATAAGATTACATCCTAAGTATTTCAGAAGTAATTAGTGAATTATTTACTGTTGATCACATTCAAAGTGAAACTGCTAGATGGGTAAAAGTTTCAGTCTTGTTTCTAGAACAAGAGCTTTACCTTTCTTATCAGGAAAAAAAAAACCCACAGATCATAAAAGCTTTACAGTATTTTTTGTGGGCATCCCCCTTTCCCTCCTCCTCTTCCTCCATTTGTTTTATTACCTTTTTACCATTTTCTGATAATCCCAAGCGTGTAATTTAATCTTCACTGACAAATATTAGCGAGTAAAGACATTATGTGAAAGAATTTGCATTTCATGCAGCTATTGCGATGTTTAGGTACCTTTTTCCCAACAGTCATCAAATGATTAACTGACCTTTCCATCCTTCCAACCTGAGAGGCATCAGGCAATGGATTTAATATTGATTAGACAGAACTTATCTTTGGGTTATAAGTAATAGGCCTGTGTTTAATCATTGCATTTACGTAAATACAATTGAGAAATCTGTGAACTGTTACCGCTGGGTTGGACCGAGGCACAATTACTGGTAGCCTACCAAGCAAAAGTGCTTGATTGTTGCTGTGTGCATTTCCATATTTATAATTATGCAAAAAGCTCTATCTTCTTACCTGACCTTTAAAGCACCCAACATGCTGATTGTAGAAAAAGTATTTTAAAAGCTTGATGGAAATTTTGTAGAGTGCATATGTGACCCGGTGATTGTATCATCAGCAAATGCTCAGCAATAATGGTTTTAGGTTGTTATTCTAATTTGGCCAGACCTTGCTAGATTCAATCAAGCACAATCAAAGGTGCACGGCTGACATTCTAACAAGCTTAGGGCTAGGCAGCTTACACACTAATGAATTGCATTAACTTGTTTTCTGACATAGAGTACTGGAAATTAGTTTCAAAGTATGTTTATATCTGCATACAAAAATCCCTCTGCAAATCCATCGTATAAGCTAACAAATATCTCCAAAGCTACTGTGAAAAGAACTGTATTTTTAAATAGAATGCTTGTGCAGCAGGAATACCCACATGGTCATGTAACCAATTACAGGGTTAGCATCCCAAAATATGTACAGGAAAAACTGAAATTAAAAAAAGAAAAAAAAAAAAAAAAGCTATGTGATCAGCTTTTTTTGTTCAACGTACTTGTAAATGAGTTTAAAAAATAAAATGAACTAACTTCTTCCTGTCAGTTCCCCTCCTAACCCTCTTTTACTCCAGTCCTGAATTAGGGTGCATTAAAATATCTGATTTAAAATATTTCAGTAAGGTTATTATACTATTATTATCCCTTTATTGATAAATATTATGCCCCAGAAGAAATTGTAATTATTTAAAACTCACTGATTTTTTTCTTTAGAACTCACACCAAAGCTTTCTGCTACAGAATGAATTTATTCAAGATTTCACACTGGGTTTAAGCGATGGGAAAAACAGCTTGATTGTCGCAAACAGAGCCACTGAGAATGCATGTATGAAATTACATGCATTTATCAGCAAAATTCCATTGTAAGCAAGTAATGAAAACTGTGTGCTGTAGAACATTCTGTATTTGCTTATCTACAAAACATGTCAGGAAAACATTCCTCTCTTTGATTGCAGTTCTGGGTACAATTTCTTCATTTTCATCATGTAGGTTAACTATTAATTAGCAAGTTTCATAAAACTTTCAAAAAACTGATGAGATTTTTTTTTTCTTTTTATTTCAGCAACTGAATCCTTAGGTTGATTTTTAGCCCATGGAATTAAAAGCCCCTTTTTATTTCTCTTATGTTTATTTCATCAACAAAGCAAACTCTGAAGTTATTTGCTATAATATAGAAGGACTATTTCGTTTGCCTGCAAAAACATTTACAGTCCTTTCTGTTAAAAGGCTAATACCACAATCATATTTTTCTCTGTAAGTGTCACAAAAATAGAATTGTGCAGATAGTAAACAGAGAATTGTTTACAAATTTTGCTAATGTGAACTCTCCATCCTCTCAATAAAGAAGATAGGAAACCTTGCCAGATGATATATATATGGGAAAGCCTTTATGCATCATCTGAGAGAAGATAATGAAGAAACTTCTCTCCATGCTTTTTGTCTAAGTTTCAGAAACTGGTGTGGCATTTTCAAAAATAAACTGAATTTACACTTTATCTATACCATCCTAACTAAATGACATACTCTTACTTCCAGAGCTTTGGCTGGTAAATGCTATTTTTACTGAGGTTATTTTTTTTAAGCGCCTGTTCTACAAAGGCACTTGAATTATTTTTACACATACATCTGATTGAGCTCTGATTTTTTGACAAAGAGCTTCACCAGAACTCTCCTGTTTAATGAGAGGACAGGCTGGTAGAAATTCCTACCTTAGAGGCTCTTGTTTTGTCCTCAGTCTTAGGAATGATGCTTTTGAAAATAAGCATTATGGATTATAATAGGTCTGTTCTCTGTAAAATGCAGTTTATTTTAAATTGCTTTTCTGGCTTATCTTTTTTGATATGGTGAAAGAGAGGATATCTACGATAATCTAGTTCATTAGATGTATTTCTGTGAAATGAAAAAAATCTTATTAATATTGTGAAACGTTGTTTAACTTTTTTTATTCAGCCACTATGTATTTTGGCTTTTTTAGCAATTACACTGCTTAGATTTACTATATGTTTTCATTTTAATGGAAGTTCAAACTCCAAAGACATGCCAGCTTACAGCTTGTTAAACAGCTTATTTTATGTTTATAGTCCTTAATACCAGAACAGCTATTTGTTTGATTTTCTTTCCTCATTGATTTTAGTAAGTGCCCGTTGGCACTTAACCCCAGCAGGCAGCTCAGCACCACGTTGCCACCCACTCACTCTTCCCAGGCGAGATGGGATGGAAAATCGGGAAGGTAAAAGTGCAAGAACTTGTGGGCTGATATGAAGACAACTTGCTAGGCAAAGCAAAAGCTGTGTACACAAGCAAAGCAAAACAAGGAATTCATTCGCTACTTGTCTGTTAGAAGGCAGGTGCTCAGCCACTCCCAGGAAAGCAGGGCTCAGCACGTGTAATGGTTTATTGGGAAGATAAATACCATCATTATAAATGTACTTCTCTTCCTCTTTCTTTCCCCCAGTTTTTTTTTTTGCTGAGCATTTGTATGGAACATCCCTTTGGCCAGTCTAGACCAACTGTCCTGGTGCTGTCTCATCCCAGCTCCTTCGGTGCCTCTAGCTCTTCACTGGCAGGGCAGCACAAAAAGCTGAAAAGTCCTTTGATCTTTGTGAAAACTGCTCTGTAACAGCTAAAAGCTGTGTGTTATCACAGCTATTTTCATCAAAAATCCCAAATACAGCATCATATAAGACTCTATGAAGATAATAAACTCTATCTCAGCCAAAACCATGAGACAGCCTAATTAATTTGTTAGATAAACAGTAATGCAAACTATATATATTGGTAAAATGTCTGTGTTTCTAAATTTGTGCAGGCAAAGCATGGTACCATGTGAAGCAGAAATGTTGATCCTGGAGGTATCTGCAAAGACAGGAATGCCTAGCAATTTCTCATCCAGTTCCTATGGGCTTGAAACAGGATCTATATTTGTTGGTGGCTTGCCTTATTCTTCTGCAGTAAAACAGGTATATTTTATCATTATTTATTTTAAGATGTTTGATGTTTCAACAGTGGCATATGAATACAATATAAATGGAGAGATATACAAAAAATAAGAACTGCTTACACTCTTTTGGGGATTACATCTAAGATATGCCTAGAGTTTTGCTGATGTCTGGATCTCCAGCAAATGAAGTGGACAGAAATGGCATTATGACTCTGCAGTCCTGCAGAGCTGCAATCCTATTTGCCTTGAGTAGACAGAGTTAGGGAACAAATATGAGCAAGTTTAGAGGTACCTGTTAGCTGCATTTTATGTGGAAAGTCTAACAGCACTGAATTTCCTATCCAAAGAGGACCTCTGCTTTTGTCCTGCATCTGCACAGAAAGGTCTGTCTGACAATGAACAGAGAGTGCTAACTTGTGGAACAGCATTCAAGACTGACAAGAGCAGCACAGGAACTTGAGATTGTGGGGCCATGTTTGTATTATGAGTTGGTTGTATGTGAACATGAGCTGTAATATGCAGTGAGACTAGAACAGAAGTGAGGGAGGAGCAGCTGTGAAAACGGTGATGAGAGTACATGCAGGAACGTACTGAGGGCCAGAGAGAAGTGGATTACTACTGAATTATTGTTGCAGAGGAATTTGAAATGGGGGAGTCACAACAATGGACATCAGTGAGTGACTTCTAATTGTAGCAGGATAAATGTAGACATGAATTTCGGTTCTGTGGCACTCACACTCTTCACACTCGCACAAACCAAGTTCCCAGCCCCTTTAATCCAGTTGAAATTGGAACAAAACACCCCATTCCAGTGCCTGGCAGCATAGCTCCTGTACAGAGTAGTTCGCAGACAGCTCAGCCTTCTATATCTTGTCAGGTGTCTCGGTATGGAGTATGCCTCCATACCCAAGGGACTACTGTGTAAGTATTTATTGATTTTGATAATTAAATTGTTCACATAAGGTGCCAGAGGCCTTTTTAGTCATAGAGCCCCAAGACAAGCCCTGACTTTCTCATTATATAAAGCAAGTCAGTGTTGGTACCTGGATTATTTCACCTTCTAGTTTTATCTCACAGCTGTATTACAAGAATGTAAAGTTGTTCACCATTGCTTAACAGTTTTTCTGTGAGTCTTTATTTGTTTTCTGCACAATCTAGAATACACTAAACAGCGCTGGATCAGCATAGTCTGGGTCACATTTATCTGAGCAGTGATCTTGGATAGTCATCACCGGATGACTGTGACAAATTTAATCTGTATTTTTTGTTTTCCCAGTGCATAGCAGGATTATGTAGAGCTAGACATACATAGTCAAGATTTCATTTTTCTGAACCATACTTTGGGTAGGCTTCACCTTGTGACAGTTGTTTGAACCTTTTTATTTCTGTTCTGTTATTTGGTAACAGGAGGTTATCTTGTAATGAGGTGAATACAGTAATTTTATGCACAGATGTGGTTTTCATGCTGTTTTTGTAATGCATCATTTCTAGATTGCTTTTGCCTTGTAGTAAATTACATAGTAACCAATGAAGTGACAATGTTGAAATCTAACTTAAATGTTCTTGTGAGTAGATGCTTTTAGAGTTATAAAATACTTATCCAGAAGTGTACTGAGAAAGAGAACACATCAAACAGCATTTGCAATTGTATAAGATTTTTCCTTAATTCAAACATTCATAATTAACTAACCATTTGTATGGAATATTTTATTGTATTAGTTGTATATAAAATTAACTTACTAGAGGTATGCACTCTCAATAAATTTTTTAAACTAACAAAAAAGACAAAAATAGTATTTTCAAAGTTATATGATTTTGGCTAAGATTAGTATTTTGAGGGATCTCCCAAAGAAGCAACAATGAAAACTTAGAATTTCAGTCTCTGGAGTGTATTTAGAAGAAAGTAAAGAAGCAGTTTATTTGGGGGTTATATTTAATTTTGTGTGTGTGAGAAGGAAGTTTGAGACAGTAAATAGCTCCTCATCAGCCAATTTCAGTAAAAAATCCAGAACAAAAGCTTTACCTTATGCAAGTGAAAATAGCAGTAAAATACAGTGGCTTACAGGTAATTTACTGCTAAAACATATTGCTTGGATGTGTCTCAGACATCCTTCCTTTCTTTAAGTATATGACAGTTCAATAGATTATTCTACTTATTATGCAGTATTAATAGGTGAAATGTTATGGGCTACGTTTTTTATTCAGAAGAGATAATAACAGCATTGTGCAACGTGTAAGTGCTCAAGCCATTGATACTTTATCTTAGTTAGTACTTGGAAGTATTCATTCATATAAATTTCCCAAAGGTAAAAATGTATCTTAGACTCTCAGTTGCCTCTCTGGTTCTGCATGAAGCTTTTTTGCAGTTCACTGCTTGTTGCTTCTGATTACCTATGCAATTTATTTTCCTTCACTTTCCTTTTTCCTTTGTGATTTCTGTGTTCATTTTTATCTTTTCTTACTGTTTCATTTTCCTAATCTTTACTTTTTTGTAGCTTCGGTTAAGTTTGTGTATTCTTAGCTTTCTCATCAAGGTGTATTGGCTGTAAGTCACACACAGTCTATAAGGACTATACTTGTAGTTTCTGTCAGACAATGGAGAACAGACTGCCCAAATTCTCTTTATTTTGACTACTCATTCCCAGCAATAGAAAACCACTCCAGGAAGTTTCTTTTTCATCAGATTTGACACAGGCAGTTTCTATTGTAAAACCTTCATAATCCCCAAAACAGAAAAGGTCTGGTTTTGACCTTGATCCTGCAGTTTGCTTCAAGGGAGGTTTCTGCTCCAGCTGTGACTCAGCTCTTCCGGGCAAATGCTCTGACTGCTCTTTGAGTCAAGTCTCATAATGACCCTTGTGATATCTGTGGTATCTGCCTAATTATACATTGTCTTGTTTTAGATGAGCTCAGTCTCTCACTGGAGTAGTTCACTCTGCTGTTGGCTCTCTACTGTCCAATATTGTCTAAGTTGTAGAGAACAGTAACTTCAGACCTTACACTTCAGCCGATCATTTTAACTGATGCCAGTTCCTGTCTAACAGGAATTTCTATCTGCAATTGCCAAAACTGTTGACACAGTATTTGTCCATATTATTGTAATAGGCCCACACTACGTTATTGACTTCCATGTAAGACTCCTCTTACTTTCTTTATGAATGAAGTTTGATATAATCTCTGCAGCCCTCGGGGTAAATTGTGTCTTCTGAGTATTTTCTGTATTGTGATTTCCTAACCACCTCTTGAATGTCTATGCAATTTTTCCTTTTTTTTTTTTTTTCCTTTTTTTTTTTTTTTTTTTTTTTTTTGGTCAGCGCATTTATTATTTTGTATTGCTTAAAGTCAGAGTGCCCTCAACATATAAGGTAAGGTGCAAAAATTACTCCATGCCTTTCAGTCTCAGAAAGTTGAAGATTTCATTTACAAAAATGAGGGGAAATGCCTTTCCTTTCCTTTCCTTGACTACTTTCCATTTTGTTCTTACATACCACTGAGGGGTTACCCTTTGATTCTTTTTTTAAGGGTGAATTTGTTGGAAAGTTTGAATAGGAAATCATAGGGTCTTTCAAGAATTACTGAGAAGTTACTGTTTTTCTGTGTTCTCACAGAGGTCTTGAGACTATTCTGAACCTGATTGGTATTCTGCCTAGGATATGCTATTTTGAATGGAAATAACAGTAAACAAAGAGATAATACTTCTAGGCTAGAAGGCTGGATTAGCAACAACTATTCATGTTTCCACTGCTCAAGTTAGTAGAAGTCTTTGCACACTATCAACAGAAGATTGAATTTCCTTTCTAACCACATACAACTGATTTCCCTGGCTGCTGCCATGGCTTGGGAATGCAGAGATTATAACAGTGCAGAGAACAGATATATTACTCTCAAGGCAGCAGTATGTTTTAAAAGAACATTTGTGGCATCCAGGAAAGCAGTGTTATAACACTGAATAGATTTTTTCACTAATCAGGAGCTCTCAGACCTCCCACATCACCAATATCATTGTAGTAGTGGTTGGTGGGAGAAAAACTGCCAGCAGCAGAGCAAGACAGAGTTATGGAGCACTTAGGTAAACTGGATGTGGAAAGCACCATGGATCCAGGTGCCATGCCTACAAGCCTGCACCACTGGCTTGTGCAAGACCACTCTCTATCATCTCTAAAAGAACTATAGCAATCAGAGGAGGTCTCTGATCACTGGAAAAAGACAAATACCATGTCATGTTCATCTTTAAAAGCACCAAGAAGACTTGGGTAAGACTTGAGCTGGTCAAGCCAACAACATACCTCACTTCCTGAGACAATTATAGAAATAAATGAAGGACAAAAAGGTCTGAGGAAACTGTGCCTGACCAATATGATTATCTTCCATGTTGGAGGGCTCTGTGGACAAAGGGAGGGCTGTGGCTATTCCTTACCTTTTTCCCTGGGCTCAACTTCTTTTCTGATGCCCGCAACTCCCCCCACCCCAAGGGGACAGGGAATGGGGGCTGTGGTCAGTTTATAACAGCTCCTTCCTGCTGCTCCTTCCTATTTGCCCTTTTCCCCGCCCCTGGTGAAGCGCTGTGCAGGCTGCACTTCCTGTCAGGAAACACACACCTGCTGCAGCGCAGCATGCTTCGATGCTGCCGGGGAGTTCCTGCTCTGCTGTCTGGAGCACCCCTTCCCTTGAAACTTCTGTGATTGATTTCTGCAGGGCTGTTTCTCAGACTTTTTCCACCCTCCTCTCTCACAACTGCTGTACAGCATTTTGGCCCTTTTTCAAACAAAGTCCCCAGAGGTGCCTTCATCTTGACTACAGGGCCCAGCTGTGCCCTTCAGTGGTGCCACTGGAGCCTAGTGGAACCTGCTGTGTGCAGCACGGGGCAGACCTGGCCTCGCCTCACACAAGAGCACCTGGGCACCTGCAACTGAAACACAGGTGTAGTTCTCTGATTGTATATTCCTCTTGTGGTTTAACCCAGCAGGTAGCTGAGTACCATGCAGCTGCTTGCTCACTCCCTGCCTTCCCAGTGGGACGGGGGAGAGAACTGAGGAAAAAAAAAGTGTAGAACTTGTGGGTTGAAATAAAACTATTTACTAAGGTAGAGAAAAGAATAATAGTTATGACATATATATATATAGATTACTTGTTATATACATTCTCATATATGGATGTATATAACAAGTAATCCACAAGCAATTGCTCACCACCCCCTAGCTGATGCTGAGCAGCAGAAGAGAGCCTAATGAACTCTCACCCCCTTCAGAACTCCTTCCACATGATGTCATGTGGTATGGAATATCCCTTTGTGCAGTTTAAGTCAGCTGTCCTAATCCTGTTCCCTCCCAGCTCCTTGGGCCCTTCACTGCAAATGGCCCTGGCTCTGTCTAGCACTGCTTAGCAGCAGCTATAAACATTGCTGTTATCAACATCGTTTTCTCCTAGAACCAGTAACATAACATCATACCAGCTACTCTGAAGTAAACAATTCCATGTTCCCTCCCCCCAAAAAAAACTTCACACAATGAGAATCAAAGGATGGGGAGATATGAGTGAAAAAGTAGGTAACGGGTATATGCATTGAAACATCTTGGATGAATTCATTCAAGTTCATACACTGTAAACTGTTTCACACAAAGAAATAAATTGCTTTTATTATTCTCTGTAAACTGTCCTTTGTAAAGTCTAGTAGGTTCGTATGAGAGAGGGTAGTAAAATGAACCTGATCAGAAGAAAAGCTAAACAAGTATGTTACAAATCACTGGCTGGCATAGATCTTGGCCTGCAGTCTCTGTGCAGCAAAAATAATCCTCAAGTTCTCTGGCAGTTTTTTTTATTACTTATTTTAAAATTATATCCCATTTCTCAGTTAAGGAAATATGAAGGGTGTGTTTCAGACTTGTCACATACAAGAAATAGGCAAACAGTTAAATCAGCTGAACAGTAAATAGCTTCATCCCCGTTTTTGAAAGCTGTTTATAATATTTGTTTTCTAATAGATAAAAATCAATAATGGGTGAATATAAACCAACTTACACACGCACACAGGAGATATCAGAAATTTAAAAAAAAAATGTATTTTGAACTCCCAAAATGTGTTTCAGAATAACTAATTTCATGCTAGCTTTAGTATCATTAATTGTTTACAATAGCTTGTTGTTCTGCAGAGAAGATAAGATTGGTACACTTGACAGGAAATTACAGATTGTTTTCAAATACCTCCAGCAATAGTTGATTGCGGTAATAGTGTTATTTCTGCTGCTATAATTGCTGCAGTAATTTATACTTCTAGACTCAATAGTATTTTAGTATTGGGAATGAGAAATGTCATTACATGTTCATATTCCTTTTTAACATAAACAAATCTCCATAATTAAACTTAGCAAATATTCAAACGGAGAAGTTTCAGAAGAAAGGGAAGCTTCTGTGCCACGAGAATAATCTTCTAAATTAGGATAAAAGATTAAGTAGAAAGTATGCACAAATATATACAAGCACTGGTATCTCCATATTACCCTCTGGGAAATGCAGCAGATAATTGAGTGATATGCTCAGGATAGTAGTGTTTTGGTGTTGTAACTAAGACAAAATAGAGATGATTCTACATTCAGATTCTCTTGATTAGACTACTGGTGCATACCTGGGTGTTCTTGAGGGGTGGGGGAAGTTCTTTACCAAGAGAGTGGTGAGGTGCTGTAACAGGCTGGCCAGAGAGACTGTGGATGCCCTGTCCCTGGAGGTGTTCAAGGCCAGGTTGGATGAGGCCCTGGGCAGCCTGATCTAGTATTAGATATGGGTGGCTCTGCCTGCAGAAGGGGGTTGGAGCTTGATGATCCTTGAGGTCCCTTCCAATCCAAGCCATTCTATGATTCTGTGTTTTAAAGACATAGGTAGAAAAATTTCAGTTTTGCATTTACATGAGATAGTGTGGTACCACAATTATATTTTGGTATAAAACTACCCACATAGTTTCAGAATATTCTTAGGTAGATATAAATAGTATCGATTGATATAAATAGATATATAAATAATTAAAACATTTCACTAAATGTTTGCTGGAATGTGTAACATTATCTCTTTTCTGTAGCAACTATTTTATTCATCCACTGAGTTCAATGTCATTCAGTGAAGATAGAGACATTGTAAAGCAGGTGTTACAAAACACAGAATCAGGCCTATAATTTGGAATGATCTGAAGACAGTTTGTTCTATATTACAGCTGCTGTGCTTCCACAGACCAAAACAACAGTGAACCCACTGTAACTGCCTAGTTAGACATAGTTTATGACCCATTTCCCTTGCCAGAGCGTTGCAAAGCAGTGGGAGAATTTAGTACAATCTGTGCATGGTATTCAGGTTTGATTATCTGGCATTCACCTTATCTGATAAAGCTACAGAATGGGGCTCTGACATTAACTGTTACAGAACAGTTTATAAATATAGTTATATTTATATGGTGCTTTAGTAACCTGCTACAGTAGTCCTTTTTGTGAGCTGTTAGTGGTTCTGACCCAGTGAATGCCTGCTGGGCTGCAGTGTTCAGCTTGAGAAGATTCCTGGAGAAGCCAACAAAAAAGGACATCCATTTTCCATAGGATTACCAGCACATACTGGACTATTATCTTATGCAGCTGTGTGGTATAGTGGTACAAACAAGAGTGGCTAGTTTGAAATATTGCAGGCACAACTTCCTGAATCTCCAGAAATTTCCTATTGGTGTACAACACATCTGAAATTTTCATACTTAATAATTAAGAATCATATGATTTATAAAAACATTTTATTTTGGCAAAACTTTGACATACTGATGGCCAGTCAGATTGCCAGATTTGTTCATACAGTCCCCTCTATTTAAAAATGACCCTTTCAATTTATTTTTATTTTTTTTTATCAGTGAATACAATGAGACCTGTGCACTGGTTATAGTGGTTTGGGTTCATTGGTTGGTTGATTTTGGTTTTTCTTCTTTCTTCATTTTTTCTTTCTTTTTTCTTAGATCAGAAATCTGTTTGACAGTTGTTTAAATGTCATTTCATACTTCATTTATAATTTAAAGCATCATCTGCCCCATGAGTTTAAGCTGTAGCTCAGAATATGCTGTGTGGGAGCTAGTTGCCTGGCATTAATCTTCACTCAACATATAGTGGAATGTAAGTGCACAGCTTGTAGTGATTCTGCACCTGTATTTCACTGCACCTTGAGTTTGAAGTTCAGCTGTGATACAGAAAGAGAGCAAACAGCATCAGCCCCTCTACAGTATCTTCTTGGGTTTTCAGTAGTGTAGCACTGATACCATGAGCTGCTCCTCATCAATTTCAGTCCATGTGTTTTTCCAAAAAAAATACTAAATACTTGTCCTTGTAATAATACCACACCCTTTTGATTTCCCATATGCACGTTATATTTCTTCTAAATCAGCTCTGTTGTTGTGTTTGCAATCACAGTATTCTGAAGGGCTTTTTTCAGTGTATTTGCTGGTTGGAAATGCATGCTACAACCTAAAGATTGCCTGATTTCTCCTTGTATCCTGACATGACAGCCTTAGATCCTAATGATTATTTTTAATTCCAAAGACCTGTTTAAGGTATGCTGTGGATCTGTCTTTGCACCACCCAAATTCTTACACTAATTAAAACCTTCTGCAAGCTATTTTATATATTTATATGTGTGTATATAAATGCACAGAGAGAGACTAAATGAATATTTGTCACATTATAAAATATTCATCTTTTACATGTCATTCATTGTTTTATTGACTGCTGTCACATTCACCCCTGCTCTTCTTGTCTTTAGGTTGAGAAGACATGATTTGCATGCTGTGTTTTTGTGCAATCTCTTATATCCCTGAAAATCAATAGTCCATCTCTCCAACAAAGAAAGAGATCCTATGCAGGGATCTGCTGTTTTGACTGTTCTGATTTGCTGTGATTATCAAACTTGTTCACCTCAATACTTCCACATTCACAGATAATTTGTTTAGAAGCACTGGGTTCATTTGGTGTTATTTGTGACAACTGTACAGTGTGAAAACTGTTCTGTTTGTGATCTTTGTTTCCGTTCTTTTAGCCTGCTTATTAGTCCAAAAGTCCTTTTTGTATTTCTCGTGTCTATTAATTGTCTTTAAAAACTTTTGGTGGGGAACCATATCATAATATTTTTGGAAATCAAATTAGCCACACTGATCCAATGGCCTTCTGATATGTGACCGTTAATGTGTTCAAGGCATTCTAATGACTGGAAAGCATAACTTCCTTTTACAGAATTATACCTATTCTTTATGCCATTTTATTCCAAGATTTTGCTACTTACATTCTTTATTATTACTCTTAGGAAATTTCCCCCAGTGGAATATAGACTTGATGGTTCTTAGTTTCAATCTTTTTGTCCTTTCACTGTTCTTTTTAACTTACTGGTGTTTGCAGCCTTCCTGCATTTTGATACTAAATCCTATCATTTAAGTGAGTAGTTACGTACCACTTTTGAACAATTCCAGGCTTCCTATTTTTAACACTGTTGAAAGTTTTTATGTGTATTTTTTTTTTTCTGCCTAGCATGAGCTATATTCTAGCATCTTTCTGAAAAGATGTAGTTTTTGATTTAACTTGCAAGGCTTTATATCATCCACTGTTCTTTTGGCATAGAAGATATCCTCTCATAGTCCTTTTAATTATTCTATTTTATCACTCAAACTCCTTGTTTTAAAACCAATGCTTTATTTATTTATTTACTGACAAGAGTGTATAGAGTTATCTGAACTCTATGCATGTGTTTTGCTCTGACCTTCAAGCATTTTACTCATTAGCTGTTCCTGTTATTTTTATCCTGGCTAACATCTCTCTGTTGCAGTTAAGCTATTTTTGGTGGATTTTTTAAGTGTGTTTTGCTCCCAGAAGAACACTGGTTACATTATAGTCAGTATTCAAATGTTGGTTGTTTTTCTGAAGTATTTTGATGGTTATGTACTGTAGCAGATCCTATGCAATCCAGGCTCAATGCAAAATCAAGAATTATTTCTCTTCTTGTAGTTTCTCTAATGCTTCCAAGAAACCATTATTTATGGCATCAAAAAATTTACTCCCTGCATCATATCTTGTCATGATTTGTAATTAGACTGCCTGGGGATAATTAAAGTCTGCTGTTATTTCTGTGTTTTCTGCCTTAGCCTTTCTAAACTCTTTCAGTATTTAACAAGCTCTATCATCATCTGGGTTAGTTGCTATATAATATAGCTCTAATTCTGTGTTTTTATTTCTGCATGAAATTTCTGTGCAAAAGGATCTGTGCTACTGACTTGTAGATATATTTACTTGACTGCTTTGGTTCTGATGCAGCCCACACTTTAAATGATTTTTACTCTGGCATCATGATATCCCAGTGTTTATTTTTCTACCATTAAGATGGTTATCGTATTCTTGTTGTTTGAGTACGTCTCTTTGGAATTTAGGTATTTTTCCTAAGGCAATTACTTGTGTTTTCAAAAAAAAATAATAGCTTAGTAGTTGGATCATGGAGGGAGGAGTTGTATTGAAGAGCAAATAAATTGTTCATACTGCATGTTTTGTAGCATATTTACCTAACTCAGTAGTGTTGTTTATTTTGAACGTGAATTTTTGATTTTTTTTTAAAGATTTTCCAGATAAGAGAAATGTAATAGAATTATATTAAAACTGACTTTCCAATCTAATTTGATACTCTAATTATGGATGTTATACATTGGTAATATACTGTCCTGCTTGATCCCATTGATTCAGAAATGAATGTATGAGATATGAGATTTTTTTTTGCCAGTTCTGAATGCATGCAGTGCTTCCCTGTTGGGATTCTTTGTGAGTAGTATGCCAGTAGCACTTGGCATCTAAAGATGTGATATTTTTAGATCTTCAAGGCTAAGCAATACAGAGATATGATATGATCAGAGAAAATATAAACTGCTTCTGTAAGACTGTATTAGCCGTTTGTGTTCTTCCTTTCAAGTTGGCCTATGTTCCAAGTATCTGCAGATGATGATCTTGGACATTGCAGCACCTGAGATATCAGCTTAAGGAAAACAGTTTTAACCTAGATCATCTTGTAGGTCTTTTCCAGCCTTGGTGATTCTGTGATTCTATATGCAGAGAGCATTGTAATAAATAGAGCCACATTCTATTGTTGTTGTTTTTTGTTGTTGCTTTTTTTCAAATTAGATTAATTTAACCAGTATGCATATAGTTGTATTATTGTTTTTTTAATTCTTATCCTTATGTATGAGTATTCTCATGTAAGTTCTTTGAATAAATTATTATTCTTTTATCTACTTGAAACAAGTACAATTTCTTGCTGAAGGTCAGTATTAGTGTTCTGGCATTCTGAAAAGCCAAAAAATAATCCCAACTCAGAGACACAGCAGAAATTCTGGATTCTGCCAGTTATACTAAAATCTGAACTTAAACTGTATTGATTAAAATATGCAATAAATCTTTCTGTTGCATCTAATAAATTCTAAATTTATAGCATTGAGATTGCAGAGTAAAAGACATAGAAAGACTCCTCAATTTTTTTTATCCAATTACTACTATGCTTTCTGAATGCTTCTCAATAACTACAAATTCAAAAATTCATATTAGATTGCAGATTGCATTTTGAGTTTTATTAGGAAGATAGCAGAGATAAGTATTTTTGACATTTATAATACCAGGCTTTTTATTGATTATGAACATGTGTATTAGAAACAGTTATCTTTTTTTCTGCCTTTCTTCATCTGTATTCTGTAATCCTTCTACAGCTTCTTTCCTTTACTGAAGTTGTTTTAAAGAAGTTACAGTATGTATCTATTTGTATATATGTGTGTATTGAACATTGGATCATGTAAAGAGTAATATTAGGAGGCCTGCTCCATAAGTAGCCTCCTGCTTTATTATGTTGTCCAGCGACATCAGAGGCAGATGTTGGTAGTATGGCAGTAGAGGTTGAACCTTCCCACCAATATTCCATTACATTTTGTTGCTGTGTGACAGATGGCAGCAGAGGGGCAGCTTGACAAAATGATGTCTGACATGAAAGTGTGTATGAAGCCAAAGTGTGGAACTGAATTCCATTATGCACAAAAAAATTGCATCCATTGACATTCGTTGATGCTTACTGAATGTTTATGGAGAACAGTGGATGTGAGGACAGTGAGGCAGTGAGTGGTGTGTGTCAGAAGCGGTGACGTGGCAATGAAGTGCCAATGTGAAAGGTAGGCCATGTTCCAGACAGCCATGCACATTTTTATGAGTGCGGTGTGCAAGCGCTTATTCATTGCTGCAAAAATGCATACCTAATTATAGAATCATAGATTCATTTGAGTTGGAAGGGACCTTTAAGGGATATCTCATCCAACTCCACTGCAGTGAACAGGGATATCTACAGCTAGATCAGGTTGCTCAGAGCCCCATCCAGCCTGACCCTGAATGTCTCTGGGCATGGGGCATCTGCCACCTCTCTGAACAACCTGTTCCAGTGCTTTACTAACACTATTGTAAAAAAAAAAACACCCTTTTTTTATATCCAATCTAAATCTTCTTTCTTTTAATTTGAAAACGTTTTCCATTGTCCTATCACCACAGACCCCGCTAAAGTGTCTGTCCCCTTCTTTCTTCTAGCCCCACTTTAGATACTGAAAGGTCACTATCAGGTCTCACTGGAGCCTTTTCTTCTCCAGGCTGAACAGCCCCAGATGTCTCAGCCTGTCATCATAGGAGAGGTGTTCCATCCCTTTGATCATCTTTGTGACTCTCCCTTGGATGCGCTCTGACAGATCTGTGTCTCTGCTGTACTGAGGACTCCACATCTGATGAGGTACTCCAGGTGAGGCCTCACCAGCGCAGAGCGGAGGGGCAGGATCACCTCCCTTGACACTGCTGATCATGCATTTTTTGATGCAACCCAGAATACAGTTGGCTTTCTGGGCTGTGAGGGTATGTCGCTGGCTCATTTCCAGCGTGACATCTACCAGAACCTCCAGGTCATTTTTGGCAAGGCTGTGCTCAATCCTTACATCCCCAGCTTGTAATGACTGTGGGGGTTGCCATGACCCATGTATAAGACCTTGCATTTGGATTTGTTGAATCTGATGAGGTTCTCCTGGACCCACTGCTCAAACCTGATAGGTCTTTCTGGGTGGTCTCTCTCTTATGGTGCTGAATCTGTTGAAAAATGGTGTTTTGTAGCTGAGAATCTGTTCTATCAAATAGTGTTATTGTGCTCTTTATAGCTATCTTTGTTTCCATGGAAATAAAGTAGGAGGCATTTCTTTCGGAGTGATGTATGTAGAGACAATATGATCTATTGATACTAATATTAATGTGAGTAAATTGATATTAATATTATACTGTTACTAACAATTTCCGTAAAGTCCAATAAAAATAGGCATAGCAAAATTCAAATAAGAAACCAAAAATAACACCAACCCTTAATTGTGTTCAGTACTAGAAATTATTGCTGATGAGGAATTGAGATCTTTTCTCAGTGATCTTCGCATCATATTAAAGGTGATGCTTAAGGTTGTATCTAAATTGATAAATTTTCACATGGCTGTGATTTCCAGACATATGTGCAAAAATCTCGTTAATACCAACAATAATACTGGGGGGGAGGAAAAAATAAATAAATAGCGTTCCACATATATAATATATACAGAAAAACAAAGTGTAAAACTGATTACTATAAACAAGATTAAAAATGCAATTTAATCTGATTAGATAATAGTAGATGCCAAATTAACTGTACTTATTACGAAGCTAAAAACCACACATACTAGTGATACTGTGGTTACTCTGTATTCCTGCAGAAAAGAAATCAAGGAACTTTAAGCACTACATGGCCCCAGGCCATCTGTGGAGAAGGCCTTGACTGATTTCAGCCATCTTGAATCCAAAAAAACAGCAGGTTTGCACTCCAGAAATGGGGGCGCAATCAGGACACTGAGCCAAATAGATTATTCCTGTTCCGTACCTGCATGAGAGTCTTGATATGAATGGATTTAACTAAGATCTCTGGAAGCTCTTTTATTCCGGGAAAAAAAAAAAAAAAAGAACCATACCTCTCTTTGTGCATGGGGAAATCAAACTGCTGAAGCCTCTGTGTCTGAAATTAAAGGAGTGTGGCAAGAAAAGCAAAAGAAACTTAGTGTCTCCTGCTGAACCTGAATGATGATGATTGCCACTGTCTCTCTGCAATCTCCTCATAATTTGGCTTTATGAAAGTATTTTTCTCAAAGGATTTTAATTGTTTCATACTTATAGTGCCTGAATACTGATTTGTGTTTTCTAACTGCTCAAAGCTAACCAGATAGTGTTCTCAGTAAATTAAAAGATTGATACAAAGGCAACAGTAAAACTTCCTGTCTTGTTCTCTTGGGATCAATTTGAAAAAGCCATACAGGGAAGGGACTGTAAACAAACTCTGTATTTGGGAAATTTAATAAGATATTTGAATTCAAATTTCTATTTAGTTAGGAAGAAACTTTTTTTTCAGTAATATTTACTACAGGGGGAAATAATGGTTCAGGGAATCAATTTAAATAAAAGACAAATTAAGAGGAAAATAGTATGGTACCATTTGATTTGTAAAGGCAGCTGATAGGCACACAGATAAATTGATATAACACTTTAAAAATACATATATAGTGGAAATAAAACACATAGTTTGTATTTCTGTGTGATACCAGAAGCTTCTTCTGTTGCAGTACTTGTGGAGTACCTATTCAAACTTCTGAGTCAATGCATAAAACATATCTGCAACCATTTCACACTGTAATTCATGTTTATAACTCTGACATTTAGAGGTCTTTGCCTTTTGGATTTTAGGAAACTGTCTGACTCTCTTTCAGTTTCATGCCAGCTATGTGGTTTGTACTCCATTTCCTAAGCCACGTTAGATTTTCTTGTACTAATCCCAGTGATTCGAGTCTTAGCTGGCAAGACAGGTCCTCTGCAGGTGTTCGCCCATTGGGCAAACGTGGGCCCAGTGATCAGAGTGGTAGAGGACTTGGTGACAAATGACATGGAGATGACTGAGGTCCTCAATATTGCCTTTGCATCAATAAAACTGTAAAACTGGCCTTCAGGAATCCTAGGCCCCTGAGACCAGAGGGAAAAGCTGGAGCATGGAGGACTAACCATTGATGGAAGAGGACAAAGTAAGGGAGCATTCAAACAAATTGAACATACATAAATCCATGGGGTCTTATGGGCTGTGCCTGCAAGTTCTGAGGAAGTCATCTGTTATTGCAAGTTCTCTGTTAATTATCTTGGAAAGGTCATAACAATTTGCAGTGACTCTTGAAGACTGGAAGAAAACAGACATCACTACTGGACAAGTCTCACTTCAGTCTTTGGTACGGTGATGGAAAAAAATGCTCCTGGAAAGCATTTGTATACACATGGAGGAAAGCAAGGTGACTGGGAGTATTCAGCGAAGAAGACCAACCTTACAGCCTTTTGCAATTAGAGGACTGGCATGGTGGACAAAAGAAGAGCAGTGTCTGTTCTTTAGCTCAGCTTTAACAAAGCCTTTGACAGTGTTTCCCATGACATCATTGTAGACAAACTTACAAAGTACAGTTGGATTACAAACTAGCTGATTGAACAGGTCTTCAGGGTTTGTAGTCAGTGGCATAAGGTCTAGTTGGAGGCCATTAACTAGAAGTGTACCTAGGTATCAGCAGTGGGTCCCATCCTATTAAGAGCTGGTTGATGGGACAGAGAGCACCTTCAGCAAGTTTACTGGTGACAAAAAGCTCTTAACACTACAGAGAGTGTTGATACAGATACTGGGGGTCAATATCAAAGCATATATCTAAACCCTGCCTTTTTGCAGCTGTCTGTGGTAATTCACTTTATTGTTTTTCATTCTGCAGCTGCAAGTCAATACTCTTCTTCACTTTTTTTTCTGTGTGTTATCATAGTGTGAGGCCAGCATGCCTTGCAATATGTTATCCTTGGGTTCTGGAGGTTTCCATACTCAGCCTGCCTCCTCCTCTTATCCACTGTGCTGTTTGATCTTGGAAATTTCTATCCAGCATTCAAAGAATTAGGGGATCCATAGTGTAATGGAAATTTTCTTCTATGTTAAACCATGCAAGTATTATATTTTTTTCCATCAGCAAGGCCATGTGTGACCAGCCAATCTGGTGACTGTTTCCTATGTAATGTCATCTGTTAAAAGAATGAACTACTACTGCTTAACCCCCAGGAATACTGAGTATCTATGTATATATTCTGCTGTCCTTTTTTTTTTTATTTTCATGGCTGCATCAGAGATGTGTCTCACAGAAAAGAGAGATGCTAAGAGACTGACTTCTAAAAGAAACAGATGTCTCTCAGATTTCAGTAGTGAACTATTTCAGTTTTGTTCAGCAGTAAGAACTCTTGTACAAAATACCTGAAACTACAGAATCTGTCTTGAATGAGACCTTAGAAGGCTTTTAAGCCACTGGCACTATTTTTTCATATGTTAAAAGCTGATGATGATCTATCAGGTACCTCCTCCTGTTAGTACTCTTTGTAATTCTGTTTTTGCATGGGGTTCTCAAAGGAGGAGTCTACAGGAGAGAACTGGTTCAAGTTCTTTGCTCTTTTAAAGTTCTCTGTGTCTTCTCACATTCCCTCAGAATCTTTCTCATGGTTCATAGGAAGAATGAGATTGTTTCTTCCTACCTCCTCCCCTAGGTATTCTTCAAGGTCAACCTCAACAGCCATTTAATCAGCCTCACAGATGGCAGCTATTCATCCATTATGGGCAGTCTCCACCAGCTCGGTTTGCCATATCAGCAGCCTTAAGCTGGAGGATTTTATATTATTTTTCAACTTCCTGCCTTTTGCTGCAAATAGCAGTATCATCTGTCATCTTAAGGTGTTTGTATATTTAGTGTCTGATCTTAGATGTATATGCTGGTTTGGTTAACTTAGCACCCACCTACCTTCCAAACCCTGGTCAGTTTTTGGGAGCGAAGTGGGTAATCTTTGGCTGAGGGCCCAACTTTCACTCAGCTATTCACTCACTGCCCCTCTTCAGGAGGACAAGGTAAGAAGGTAAGGTGAAAAAGCTGGTGGGTTGAAATAAATACAGGGAGATTGCTAATCAGTTAACCATCATGGGCAAACCAGATTCTACTTGGGGAAAACTGATTTGATTTGTGGACAGTTAAAATAGATTTGAGTGATGAGTAACAACAACAAAACAGTGATCTCCCTCCACCTTTTTCACAAGCTTAGCTACATTCCCATCTTGTCCTCAGAACCCTGAGTGGCTTAGGGAGGTGGGTGTTGTAGTCAGTCCATAGCAGCTCCTCTCTTCTCCTCCTTTCTCTTCACACTTTTCCCCTGCTCCTGTGTGGGTCCTTTCCACAGGCTGCAGTCCTCTAGGATAAGCTTGTTCTGGTAAGGGCTGCCTACAGGCCATTATTCTTATAGGAAATATTCAACTGCTCTGGCGTGGTCCTCTCCACTGGCTGCAGGGGAATAGCTGTTCCAGTACCTTCTTCCCTCATTCTCTGAACATGGTCTTTGCACTTCTGTTGTTGTTTTTTTTGTGGGTTTTCTTTTTTTCTTTTTTTTTTTTTTTCCCTCTCGTGTGCTCTGTGTGACATTTTTACAGAAGCACTTCCATCTTGGCTGTGCAGCTGTGCCCTGCAGTGGGGCCACTGGAGCAGTCTGGAACTGGCTGTGTGCAGCACAGGGCAGCCCTAGCCTCACCTTACAGAGGAGCTCGCAGCCCCACTGCCAGCAGCTGAGTGCCTGCACTTGGCACATGGAGACATCAATTTTATCAGAAGAAAGACGTTGTTTTGGCCAAGAGTTGCATATATTTGATTCTGATTCCGCAGTGACTGTTCCCTTATTTTGAAGAGCATTTTGATGGGGTGGGACTCTTTTGAACTTGCATGCAAGTTGTTTTTATGAATTTCTGAGTTCAAATCCAGATGATCATTTCTCTTTGAACATACTGGCAAGGCTGCAAGAAGACAACTTTCTGTCTTTCAACTGAAGGCATTTATTTTCCCATAGTTGGCAGGCTGACCTACTGTTAACACCTTTGGTTTGTGGTTGATGTTGCCACTTAATTAGCCTATAACTCCTGCATATTCAACAGGATCTTGGCAACAGCTACTGCCCATATTTGTTGGCAAAAAAGCTGTCCAGGACAAGAGCTCCTTGATACCTCATATTCATGTGTGGGTGATGTGAGAATTGTCCTGAGAGAAAATTTTCAGTGTCTGTGCAATGCTTTCATCCTTTGACAACTCTGCTTTCCTTAGTAACATTAACCTTTTATCTCTTCTCCCTATTCACTGAGCAAAATTAAGGGCAGTTGCAGATGTATGGGATGACTTATCTTCTGCTGAGCATATTCGGGACTTCATATCCAATAGCTTATAACTCCTTTTCAGAAGCCTTGTCAGGTATTTCACCTCAATTCCCTGTTGTTCATGATCAAGTCTGGTAGGTGCTTTTTAAAAAGTGACTTTTGTCTTGAAAGCAACAGCACAGAATGTTCAGGGGTGGAGGGCATATTAAAGGAATCTGCAACTCGGGGTCTGTAGTGTGAGATAGAATTATGCCTTCTCATTGTCATCTTGGAACTCTGTGCAATGTATAATGCTTGTACCTTTGAGAATTGTAAGCATAATTTTTCCACCGCACGTTATGCAAACAATGAGAAGAAATATCTTCCTTTGTCTGGAAGCAATGGAGCTCCGTAAATGACATCATCTGTTGAAATGACATTACGGTAATTCATCCATTTGACTCTTTGAGATCCCTTTTGGAAAATTTCAGTAGGTCTGGTTGATGATAAGTGAGAAGTAAGACTTGAGCAATTAGGAGGTAACTTCCATCAAACCCTTAGAGGATGTGCTTGGTATCAATCCCTTCCAGCAAAGCTTAAGGTTTAAAGAAGCTGCTCTGAAGAGGCTTCATGTAGCAGTGCTCTTCAGTGTTTGTATCCCTGACATCTGTTGTTTGATCATTTTGAGTTCTTTCCAGACACTCCCTGAACATTATTTTGTTTCCAAGCAAACTCCCAAAGCTCGGGAAGGCAGTCTGTAATCACTCACTGCATAAAGATACTCTTGGATCTTCCCTAAGAAGCTTGATAGCAGAGTATCTACTTGAATGAAAAATTCATGTGAGGATACTTTCCTAAAAACAGAAACTTTTCACAACAAAAATTCACACACAGTCCACAGTTGTATTTATGTAGCTCCTCACCCTGGCTTAGTTCTCTCTTTCAGTCCCTTTCTAAAGGCAGAATTGTATTTAAGAGACTTGAATGGTGGTCGTTACACTCTCCCTATAAACCATGAAGAATAACAGAGAAAAACTTGGATAACCTATCATTATAAGGTATGTATTGACCTTGCAGATCAGTGGATACTATTTACTGGTCTGTATATTTCATTTGTAGTTTTTATGGTGATATACCATGATGATATGAATCTAAAAGAGCTGTGTGAAGGCAATCATTACTTGGAAGTAGTTTAGCTAGGACCCTTTGAACTTCAGCAGTAACCAGACTACAGCCACACAAGGCAGAAAGGTACTTAACAGAACGTTTGTAACAGTCTGGCAACTAATGCAGTACTTGCCCAAGGAAGCCTAACAATCAGCAGTTCCCTTGGTTAGCTGCCCATTCTTTCCTTGCATGTTTGGGAGCTGTAGGTTCTTCTCTTGCAGACTTGTTCCTTCTGCAACTGATGGGAGTGTGCAAATCTCACCTATTGCTTCTTTATGCATTCCCTGTAATGCACAGCTAAAATCAAGGATTGATCGATTTACTGTCAAAAGAGAGCTATCAATTTACTCATCTGTAAACTTGGTTTTGATCATGTTAAATGACTGAGCATAACTTGTAACAATATATCCACAAAATTCAAGAAACATGAGAGAAAGCATGTTATGCAAACATAATATCATATTTTAATAGACAGTATTCATCTGTTTCTAATTTATGTATGAATGATATTTCTTCAAGCTTTTTAAAATTTGAGAGCTTTATGCCACTAAAATGAATTTTTGCACTTGCACCTCCATCCTATTAAAATTCAAATCAATGAGTTTCATTTCAAGAAAAAAAAGAAGACAACTTACTACTAAATCCCACAAAATCCTATTGGAGACTATTTTTGCTGATTAAACTTGTGTGCTTTGGATGATAAGAGGAGCAAATCGCTGATTGTTCTGGCAACTATAAACTTAGTAACCAAAAACATCCATGTGTCTAATGTCACCCCAAGAGATAATAAAACTTATGTTCTCTCACACCTTTGTTTTTACAATATTCCAGGACAAGCATTTTCAGTTTTTAATTCTCACCTACATTATCCTTATCACTAAAGTGATGGAATGCAAACATGTAATGCATTTTGCCAACAGCTTTAGTGGTAGTTGCTTGTATTTACCTACACTGGTTTACATTAAGCATTACATCAACTGCTCTTGTCATGTGCCTAAGAAATTCTAGATTCTGGATCCATGCCCACCCCAGAGGTGGACAAGAGGCTGGGAGGGGTTGCACCTGGAATAGTCATATGAGGTTCTATGCATCCCTTAATCTTTCAGCTGAATGCTGGGCTGCTTACGTAACCTTGGAGTTGATAGCTGGCTGATCTGACCCAAAATTACACGAAGCTACCTGAGAGTGATACCTTGCATGTCTTCCTTTAAACAAAGAAAACCAAATGCCTTTAAATTTAAAAAAAAAAAAAAAAGTCCCACATTTTGGTAGAATGATAACTAGAACATAGAACTTCTCTGTTACCTCTGAGCCTACGCTCTCTGCTGTGTGTTCCCCTCACAGTAGTTTCAGCTCTACTTAAGTTTCAGTCTGCTAGTCCCTTGCTAGTCCCCTGTTGCCTGCATGTCATCCAAATTGTTCTCTGGATCTCTCTGGATCTTCCTTTTCTTTTCTTCCTTCCTTCCTTCCTGAGACCATTCTCTGGCTCTTAATGAAAGTAAATAACATCTTCCCTTTGTCTGGTAGTAGCCAGTTCTCTTAAGGAAACATCATATTAACTTAAAATACAAGCCAGTATAATGTACAACCCAATACAATACAATCAAGGAGAACTCTAGAATTTTTTCCACAAAGTTAGTAAGACAAAGGCTCTTGGTCACATCTACAGTATTTGTGATTTGATCTATTTCCTCATTTTTAATTAATCCCCCTTCTTTCCTCAGCATTTCTAAATATTGTATGAGATCCAACTCAGTTTGAGTTTTGGCAAGTTTCTTTCCTCTTTCTGCTTTATATTTATTACTCCCAGTGCCCTCTTTCAGCTGGTGATTGCCAGACTTTTTCTGCCACATTAATTACGGAAATTTCAAACCTCCCATCTCTGATGTTCCCAGTTCTTTAGCTCATTCCTTTAATTTTAGACTTTTTCCTTCCAAAAGAGAAAATCTTCATTAACAGTTGTCTAGATTCTGTTTAAATTATGGTACTTGCTCCTTCCACAGTGAATCTTAGTGATCAGTGTTTCTAAAAGGTCCTTGACTTTCAACAAACTAAAATACAAAGGCTGCTCTGAAAGTAATGCCTTCTATATTATTATTTTGCTCCACAATGTCAGAGATAGATGCTGGTGGTACAGCAGTAGACCTTCAACCTTCCTGCCAATATCCCATTACATTTTGTTACCAGCTGACAAAATGTTCAATATGGAAGTGTGCGAGAAACAAAGGTATGCAATTGCATTCCTCCATTTGAAAGAAAATTGCACCCATTGACATTCATCAACACTTGATGAACATTTTTGCAGATCAAATAGTGGATGTGAGCACAGGGAAGCTGTGAGTGGTGCCTTTCAGAAGCAGTAACAGTGGGTCACCTCCACTGATGCAGATTTTTATGAGCGCAGCATGCATGTTCTTGTTCATCGCTTGAGAAAACATATAGGTAACAGTGGTGACTTGAAAAATAGCTGAGAATTTGTTCTATCAAATCATGTTATTGTGCTCTTTGTATATTTTATAGTTTCCATGGAAATAAATAGGAGGCATTACTTTCAGAGCAACCTAGGTATGAGACATCGTCATTATTTTTAGGCTCAGAGTTTATTTGATGAAAAAAAACGATGAAATGTTACAAAGAGAAATAAAGACATTCTATTAGTATCAAAAGCATGAGGTCTCCAGTTATGTGTGGTCAGTCAGTCTCATGGTTGTGTGATTTCCAGCAGAAGTGTTTCTCTTAGCAATCTCTCTCCACATTCAATCTCAGCCCCCGAATCTTCCATTCTATGGAAAAGTTTCCATTTTTTCCATAACAGTAAATTGACTTTGTGTAACTTGACAGCTTTGGCATTTTACTGAGTTCTTTCATTTCTTTTTTCTAACTACGAAGACTGTAGCAGAGGCAGTTTTTGTAGAAAAAAGTAAATGGAGGCCATTTCTGATCCCTGGCAAATAAGCCTCTCATTGCTGTTTGCTTAATAGCTTCACTCTAAACTAAGTATCTGCATGTACCTGCTGGGCATGCAACACATAGTCGAGCCTGAAAAATAGCCAAATAAATAACACATTTGCCAAGCCAGTGGGAAGTGCACTCTGCTCTAAAGGTGGAAGCCAACTAAGCTGTTGTAACGAAAAGCAAGTGTCAATATTAAGAAAGGAATACAGCGATCACACTGTTTATAAATCTGTCATTTTTAGTGTGCATCATAAAAACAAGAAAAGAACAAAGGAAGTGGCAACTGTTCTTCATGAAGCAATGGAAATGCAACTCTTTTTGCTTTTTCATCTTAATGAAGAGAGATTTGGAAATGAAAGAATAAAGGAAGCCCTTACTAAAATGGAAATTTGTTGAACAGTGGCAAAAAAGTCATTAATGTTATATTTTTGTTAATGTTCTGCATTTTGAAAGCAAAAAGGAATGAAGATGACTGACTATATCAGTGTCTGTCACTCTCTTTTGTGGTTTAAACCTCTTTACTTACTTACCTTCTACCTACTTTTCTCTGCTAGTGTTTATTAAGTTCTGCAAATTATTTATACAACTACTAAAAGCTGCTTCCAGTAAACAGAGAAGAAATTTTCCTTGATTGTGTCACTGTCTCATTACAGATTCTTATTAACATTTACAAAATGCAGTTTTACAGGCTATTGTTCAGAGTGAAAGCAGAATAGCATGGAAAAAGAGTGGAAAACATGAAAAATCAATTTATAGAATATGTTTCAAAATTAACACAGGTAAATTGTGTGATGCAATATTAACATAAACCTGAAACAGCAGGAATACCCTGGCTTTACGCACAGTCCTGGATTGTTTGCCATTTGTAAGCTCACATGTACTCAATACCTGGTAAACAAAGCTATTGACTTTGCCTTGTAATCAGATTGTGAAAATGGTGAAAACTGTTCATCCATGCTGCAAAACTGCTTTCTATCATCTGGTAGATTGCCACTGTTGAATATAAATAGCAGAATAATGTTGAATCTTGTACTGGGAAAAGGCACTAGGTTGGAGAAGGCAGATTTGAATGAATCAGGTGTAACAACCTGAAAGACTGTATGAATCTTAAGCTGTGTGCTGTATGTGTGTGTGCATAAATGTATGTATTTATATATGAAAGTTAATTACTTTTGCCTTCTAAATTGTAGTAGCTGAATTGCCATATGATGTTATATCTTTTCATAATCAATATGTGAAAAGTCTTCTACTAACATGGCAAAAATTTCCTTCTGAAGAAATTCCTGATGTCATCAGGTATTGTGTTTTTTGTAGAGTTTTTACAGGAAGGAGTTTGTAGAGTTCTTGCAGAAAAGGACTTGGCAGCCCTGATTCACCGAGATGAGATGAGCCAGCAGTGTGCTCGGTTGGCAAAGGAGGCTAATAACATCCTGGTCTGCATTCAGAGGAGCTTTGCCAGTAGCTGGAGGGGAGTCATCCTTCTGCTGGTGAGGTGGCGGCTGGAGCACTGGGTCCAGCTCTGGGCTCCTTGGTACTATGGAGAGTCCAGCAAAGGGCCACAAAGATGGTGGAGACTGGAGCACCTTGTCTATGGGGAGTGGCTGAGAGAGCAGAGGCTGTTCAGCCTGGAGAGGAGAAGGCTCAAGGGAGATATAACCAGTGTCTGTAAATTAGGTACCTAAAAGACAGAGACAGGCTCTTTTCAGTGGTGCCCAGTGCCAGGACAAGAGCCAATGGGCACAAAGTGGAACATGTGAGGTTCTGTCTTAGCATCAAGAGACTATTTTTTAAGTGAATAACTTACTCCACATTTCCAGCTTATAGAATAATGTTTGATTTCTGTAGATCCTCTAGTGCATAGAATGAGATCATGTGAATCTGATGGTTTTAGCTTCACTGGTTTTCTTGGATATTGTAAATTTTATATAAAATTAGTAAAAGAAGTAGAAAAATATGCTGAGTACATTAAACCCAAGGCAAGCATGAGAATATCTGATCTAGGTGTGTCTTCTGACATGTGTATCAGTAGTATACAAACCAGCATGGGAGAAGATAGAACTGAGAAAAAAAAAGATGTCCCACATAAACCAACAACTTTGTCTAGCGATGAGGAGGCAGAACAAGGAATTCACAGCTCTGGAGAATCATTTATTGCTATAAATCTCTGAGGACTGTGAATCTCAAAATAGGAGTTTTAATAATTAGGTGACTGAATGCAATGGCTTATCTCACTCCTTTACTAAAGATTTTTCTTTCCTCAGGAGGGATGACAAAATAGGTCATGGGTCTTCTTCTCTCTTGTGCCAAGTTAAATTGCCATTAATCTCAATCTATGTTAATATGATGAAATACAGATACATTTCCTATGGTGTTACGTTTGCAGCAACATCTATCCAAAAGACAGTGCAGACAACAATCAGTAGCAACCTGTCAAATATTAAAAGAAATAAAAAAAGAAAACACAACCTAGTTGCAAATATTTACACAATGTGCTGACATGATATAAGATACAAAGTCCTAGAAATTTATAAAGAAATTCTCTTCTTACCTCTCCCTTCTACAGGTGATATTCTTTGACATTCTTGTAACTCTGACAGAATGGACCCCTTCTGAATACTGTATATCTCGGGTTACATTCACTAAAGGAAAGCCTATTTTGTTGGAACATTTTAGCTGTTACAGTCATTTTTATTTCTGAAGACCTCCAAGTGTTCCAGATAAATACTATAACTTATGAAACATGTATATTTCATTCTTATGCAGGAAATAGTCATAGGAATATTAATTTATTTGATACGTGTTCATCTTTGTTTTACATGAGGTGTTATCTCTTCTTGTTCACACAGAAGATGTACAAATCTGCTTCAACTGCTCCCTTTTTTTGTAACTCACTATTTGTGATTGAGCATGATGTGTTTCACAGTGAATCTTATTTTATGTATCCAGCAGTACATAACAATAGATACAAAAATCTTTTGGGTCAAATGTTTGTAGGTCTGAACTATTGGTTATTGAAGTTTACTGGCTTGGACTGAAAATTAGTTCAGGGTAATCTTTCTCTAGCATGGTATAATGCTTAGCTTAGCACAGTATAATTATAATACTACATTATACTAGCTTAGCATAGTGTTCAGTATTTAACTTCATCATCCCCACTCTATAATAGTGAAGTGCTTGATTTTACAGAGAGATGAGTTGATTTCTGCATTTAGTCAATAGCGTTTGTACTGGATAAAAACTGTTCTCCAAATTTCCCTCTTCTCTCTCAAGGCAGTGTATTTTTCAGCTTTTTCATGTGGAAGGCATTGTATCCCATTAACTAAATAGTAAAATCTATTAGTTGAACTAAAAACATGAATTATGATTAGAAGCAGAAACACTACAGTTGTTTAAAGAAAGGCCAGACATTGCTAGCTATAAAACTTATGGAAATCTTTCCATACTTTGAAAGATCTGTATAACTTCTGAGAAGCACCATTGTGCTTAAATGCTAGGCAAGAAGTTTAAAAAATAAGAATCTTGACCAAGGACAGACTTTCATTAAAATGGTAAAGGAGCTTACTACCCTTGAATCTTCTAGACTTACTGATTTTGAAGGCCTTAATTAATTCTTTTTGGGTTAATGAGCCATTCTCAGCCAGAACAAAATGACAGAATAATGGGAAATTGACAGTGAAACAGTGAAGAGTGAGTTTTCTACTGCTGCTCAGTTTAGATGATGCAGGAAGAATGTGGATGCCTGTTACACAGTGTGCTGGCTGTGCCAAAATCTGGGCCCAGGCAGGTGAACAGTCAAGCTCCCACTGCAAAGCATATCAAGGCAGGAGGTGGTTTACCATCCTGGTCTGCTCACAGGATCCATTCCATGCACTTCACTGGAGGGGACTGGACGATCTCTAAACTTCTTTATTTCCCCCAGCAGGAGAAGTTTTGAAACCCCTGATTTGAGTTGCTAGAACAAATGAGAAATGAGGAGGCAAGCCACAAACATGCATTGCCCTAGGCAAATCAGGGTTTCTTTTCCCTCTCTTCTGTCTATTTTGTTATGCTTCACTATTCTGGCTTCATAAAATTTTGTGAAAGTGTTTCAATATCCATGACAGATCTGATCAACACAGACTCAGGATATGAGCAATACATTCTTCAAAAAATTCAGTACAAGCTGTTACAAGAAAAATAATCTTGATTTAGCTTACTCCTTAAACTCCTTAAAAAAGTCCTTTTTTTAGTAACAGAATTAAAATGATTTTGAGCTCAGTTTAGCTCAATATCACAATTTCAGTTTAAAGTAGTCTATTATATTAACATATCCATTAAACAAAACTTTGATATTGTGTTTCAATTTATGCTTAGGGTTTAATTTCCTAACATACATCAGGACGTAAGAAAAACTTTAGTTCCTTTGTGTTTCATATGCTTTATTTCATTTATGGAGGTATGTAGACAATTATACCTTTATACCTTCCCATTTTTCTTTCCTACTTATTACTTAACTAGTGTTAGTACAGAAACTAAGGTAATATTCCTTCTCTTCTATTTTAGGTGTTTTCTTTTTACTACTTTTGTTTTCAGAGCAAATACCACTTTTTATCATCGTACACATTTTGAAATGTCACTAAAATCTGATACAATTTATTTTATGGTACATTATCTAACAATTAAAATGCATGTGCATTTGCATTGAAGCTGACTATAAAGAAGTAAATATTAGGAAGTGCAGTGACAAACAGCATAGATGTGTCAGGGGAAAAAAAACATGAAAGATTACCAAACGCGGCATTGTGGTACACTGTAATATCTATAGTGAGAAACTCTAAGATGTATAAAATCTATCCTGAGGCTAGTCAAATGAGGAAAGATTGCACTATGCTCTGTTTTGCATTAATTATGTTTTTCACAGAATCACAGAATCACAGAATTTTTGTAATAAAAAGCTCTGATCATAGGCCAAAACCTAATTATTTTATTTACAAATCTGTAGAGAAATGACAGCATGCAAGCTCATTTTACTAGGAACTCAATTCTAGGCTAATTCTACCTTACAGCAGCTCTAATTTAGGCTAGGCAGTAAGGGATGTTAATAAATGGTTTGGCATATAAGTGTGAACTTTTCTTACCAGGTAAGTATCTGTACTCATTTTTGTCAAGTATAAAGGGCATTTAAAGAGCATGGTTACTATATGTCAAACATATCTGCATAGTTTCTGAATAGAGAATTGTACTGAATTTAATTTTTGGTGTTGCTATGACCCTGACATTTTCAGGCATTTCAAGTATTGCAATCTGTCAGTATACGAATGTATTTTTGTAAGTGGGAGGAAACTGAGAAATGTGAATTCCATGTTTTAATACTCTAATCTGCTGAGAATAACTAGCATCTATTCTCAAAAATAGTGGAATAAAACATGGTTACTTTTTTATTTCTTTGTATCAGTAGCCCTTATTCTTAAATATATCTGGGAATATATTAGCTTTTTGTATAGATAGCGTGTTTGTCAAGATTGCACTACAAAGGCAAGAGATTGTTTGACCAGGGTGTTTGTGATGTAGTTATGATTACAGAACCAAGAATAGGCTTCTAGGAATCTTAATAGTACTTTAGAGAAATCCATTACATTCAAAATATACAAATATCAGTGTAAGAGAAATGGCTAGGCACTCAGTCTGTATGTTTGTTTCTGGGGGAAGGAAATCATGTTATTAAAATATTCACTGATAATGGTGCTTGGGGGAATGTGAAGATAAAGGTTGATTCCCAAGCCAAGCATTAATTTTCTGTTCAGTGTGCAAAATGGATCATAGGTTGCCATAGTGAATTTTCCCCACACTAACTTTATATTCAGTCTAGAAAGAACTTAACAAGGAACAGTGGATGTCATAAATGTTAAAGCTATATTGTGTCTGACCTTTGCTTTTATTGGTTCCTTTTGTTTTCTTTCTTTCTCTTTGTTCGCTTTTACACTCCCAAGAATGAGGGCAACTTGAACAACTTACATGGTGTGACTGGAAAGTATCATGATTAAGCTTTGGTGAAGCTTCATAAATGTTTAAGAGAGAGAAGAAGGGTTCTAAAAAATTGATTTATACAACTAATATTAAAACATTATATATTTTTTCATTTTTATTTCAGGCAGTGTTTCGGGTCCCATGTCACTTCTCAGAAGTGTGTAACTTCATGTCTTTGTTCGTATTAAATTTGCAGCAGATCCAGCATTCCATTAATTTGAAAGTTAATTTGTTTATAAAAGGCAGGAAAGAAAGACTTACAAGTACCACTTACAAAAAGTAAAAAGTGATACTTGGTAGGACAGTGCACAGTCAAAGATTACCTGGAATTGTCAGCCTGTAGAAATGACAGTAGAAGGGGAGTTTTCCTTGGGATCCAGGAGCAGCCGTGTACGTCTTGAATGCAGAGCATTGCTGGAGTCATTGAGCTTCTTAAAAAGCAAGACTAGAGGAGGGGACTCTCCCTGCCAAGAAAGAGGGATGTGGAAGATATATCCATTTAATCTATCTGTTTAACACCCAGCATGCCAGAGATCTACTTAAGTGTTTCCCACGTTCTGATTTAGTGTTTTGCATTTATTAAAAACCTAACTTTAAAACCATTCTCTCTTTTAAAAATCAATTTTTCATTTAAAGTAAAAGGCAGGCTTCCGTGAGTTGGAGAGAACAAGAAGCTGTCACAATATGAAATGTGTTTTGCTGGTTGGTAAAGAAGAAAGCAAATATATAGGCTACAGACCATAATTCTTTTAATGACTTCTAATGATAAGAATAGAGAAAGGGAAGATTCTTTTGAAAAGATCTTTCTATTAATTTCAGATATTTTTTTTTTACCTACCTTAAATTTGCAGCATGTACAGAATACTGTGGCAGAGTTTCCCAGTTTAACTTTGAGTTGTGTGAAAAGTACACCTTTTAGGCTGCTTTCATCCTGGTACTGATTTATGTAATTTAATGTCCTTTTGATCCTGTACTGTAAGAAACTGTGGAAACTCTTCATTCATCTGCACACTACTCTCAACTCTCCTTGACAGTGGATTTTCCTGAGTAAAGATTCCTGATCTATATAGTCAGTCTGTTCAGAGACTCATATGCATCATGATCCATATATACCTTATATTTTTTGCATATTTTGAAATTCTCTTACATCTCTTCTCAGGATTTTGGTTTTGCTACCCTAAGTAACTTGTGCATAAGCTGAGGAGCACAGATCCTAATACAAATTTCTCAGAGGCTTTCTAAGGGCTCTCCATAATTGAGAAAGCTCACCATTCCCATTTTTGTTGTTTCTATTTTAACCATTCTTCTCATTTATTAAAGGCCCCTTGCTATCCCAAGGTGACTGAGTTACTTTAAAGTCTATTAGCATATGAACTTGTTAAAAGCCTTTTGGAAATCGAAAACTACGTACCAAGGCATCCTTTTCATATGTTGTATTCCTCCTATGAGTTACAGTTTCCTTTTTCAGAAACCATCTAGATTGTTCACCAGTATGTTATATTCATGCATGTGTCTGTTGATGTTGTTCTTTAAGGTGGTTTTATTGGTATGTCTAGAATGGAAATGGGACTTACTGACCTGTACTTTGAGGTGTGTTCTTGCATTTCCCTGCCTTGTCTTCCTTTCCCAAATCATAAAAAGCAAAGAAAACAAACCAACCAATCAGCCAAACAGAAAAAAGGTAAAACAACCAACTGAAAACAAAAACAAAAGTCCACATCTTCCATTCCTGTGATCTGGAAGCCAGTTTGAAGAGATGACCATAGTAAAATAGCTCATTAATTCCTTCTAGTTAAACTCTATTTGCTGATTCTTTTTTTTTTTTCTGTTTTTTTTTTTTTTTTTTTTTTTTTTTTTTTGCTACTGTTCAATTTTGTTAATTTATTTTAAAACCATTTCTAGTGGTGTTTCAGTGTGAGAGAGATCTCTGATGTATTCTTACTAAAAAGGATTTCTGGCATGGGAACCTCCCAGGGATCCTTTGCATTAAGTTTTTATTTGTTGAGTTCATTTATGTTTCCTCCTAGAACCATATCTCTTTGAAAACTCTGTACTTTGATGGTGTGTTAGTCCTACCTTTCTGGCAGGCTTCCTGCTCCTGTTGGATTTTAAAAAGCATTTAATGCTCATTGTTATGCCTTTATAAAGTTGTTACTGAAAGTCTTTTTATTTTTCTTTGCCTTGCCTGCTTTATTAGGTTTTCACTGCCAACACTTACATTATTCTCTCTTCTCCTTCGTTTGGACAGGACTTCAACCCTTAAAGGATATCTTCTTATCCCTTATAAATGTTGTGGGGTTTGTTTGTTTGTTTGTTTGTTTTTACCTTAATATTTAAACATCACAGGTTTGGGAGGCTGTAGAGTCTTTTTCCTTCTATTAGTTTATTTGCTTTTTATTTTTTAGGGAGGAGGGAATCTCTAATAGCTTGTTTCAAGTATTCAGCTGCATCGGCTTAAACCTTTTGAATGCTTACTTGAATTCCTTTAAAAATATCCCTTTGAATCATGATTAATGGTGCTAGATATCTTTTGAGCAGGGAAGTAGTAAACTTAAAAGTAGATTTTTAAAAGTAGATTTTTCAAATCTAACTTGTTTGCTATTCCCTATGTCCTGTGTTCATCTGTAAAAAAAAAAAAAAAAAAAAAAAAAAAAAAAGCACCTGATTAAAATTAGACAAGTCCACTTCTTGCTGAAATCTTACTGTACCTGTCATCCTGTTTCTGTGTCCAAAATTCTCTGAGTTGATTTTCAAAAGGCAGTCCTGCTTATTTTGCTGTCATTTCAAAGGTATTTGATAGAATTTCATAATGGTAAAATAAATGGAGACCAGGAGGGCTCTTCAGCAGTATGTTAGAAATCTTTCACAGAAGCATAATGCTTTTAAAAACTGATTACAAAGACAACAAGCATAAGAACTGTGTGCATTTTTCTCCTTTGTAGATACCTGGACCTGTCTACAATTTCACTGGCTGTATACAAGTCATAGAAATCAATAATGTGGGACCTTTCAACTTCTCTAATGCTGTGGGAAGAAAGAATATTGACAGTTGCAGGTAAAGTAGAGAGTGGTCAGTGAGAAAAGGATGATTATATATATGGATATTGTGCTTTCTTGTTTGCTTCTCAAGCCTTCTCTTTATGAGAGATGCTTTTTGCTGAGTAGATCAGTTAAGCTCGACAGCTCATTTAGAGTGAGATTTCAGCCATGGTCTGCCGAGATGTAAGACCAATGAGATTTGCTTAATCCAATCTGTGCTTGTAGCATGTACAGGAATCTGGACAAAAAGGAGAAAGCTTTGAGGCAAAATAGGCCTAGTTCCTTTTTAAACTTCTGTAATTTAGAATAGCATATTATTTGTGACATTATAATTTATATAATTGTATGCCAAGATTTATTCCAGTTTGTATTACAGAATCACAGAATCACTAAGGTTGGAAAGGACCTATAAGATCATCTAGTCCAACCATCCACCTATCACCAATGGTTCTCGCTAAACCATATCCCTCAACACAACATCCAAACGTTCCTTGAACACCTCCAGGGTCGGTGACTCCACCACCTCCCTGGGCAGCCCATTCCAGTGCCTGACCACTCTTTCAGAGAAGTAGTATTTCCTAATATCCAGCCTGAATCTTCCCTGGCACAGCTTGAAACCATTCCCTCTAGTCCTATCACCAGTTACACGAGAGAAGAGGCTGACCCCCAGCTCACTACAACCTCCCTTCAGGTAGTTATAGAGAGCAATAAGGTCTCCCCTGAGCCTCCTCTTCTCCAGACTGAACAATCCCAGCTCCCTCAGCCGCTCCTCATAAGGCCTGTGCTCCAGACCCCTCACCAGCTTTGTTGCCCTTCTTTGAACACGTTCCAGGGCCTCAATGTCTTTCTTGCAGTGAGGGGCCCAGAACTGGACACAGTACTCAAGGTGCGGCCTCACCAGAGCTGAGTACAGGGGGACAATTACTTCCCTGCTCCTGCTGGTCACACTACTTCTGATACAAGCCAGGATGCCATTGGCCTTCTTGGCCACCCAGGCACACTGCTGGCTCATGTTCAGCCAAGTGTCAACCAACACCCCCAGGTCCATTTCCTCTACACAGTCTTCCAGCCACTCCGCCCCAAGCCTGTAGCGTTGCTTGGGGTTGCTGTGGCCAAAGTGTAGGACCCGACATTTGGTCTTATTAAACCTCATCCCATTGGCTTCAGCCCAGCTATCCAGCCTGTCCAGATCCCTCTGTAGGGCCTCGCTACCCCCAGGCAGATCGACGCTTCCAGCCAACTTGGTGTCATCTGCAAACTTACTGAGGGTGCACTCAATGCCCTCATCCAGGTCATCAATAAAGATATTGAAGAGGACAGGCCCCAGCACTGACCCCTGGGGAACACCACTCGTGACCGGTCGCCAGCTGGATTTAGCTCCATTGACCACCACTCTCTGGGCCCGGCCCTCCAGCCAGTTCCTTACCCAGCCAAGAGTGTACCTGTCCAAGCCACGGACTGCCAGCTTCTGCAGGAGAATAGTGTGGGAGACAGTGTCAAAGGCTTTGCTGAAGCCTAGGTAGACTACACCAACAGCCTTTCCCTCATCCACCAGACGGGTCACTAGATCATAGAAGGAGATCAGGTTGGTCAAGCAGGACCTGCCCTTCGTGAACCCATGCTGGCTAGGCCTGATCCCCCAGTTGTCCCACACATGCTGCGTGATCTCCCTCAAGACAGTCTGTTCCATAACCTTCCCTGGCACCGAGGTCAGGCTAACAGGCCTGTAGTTCCCCAGGTCCTCCTTACAGCCCTTCTTGTAGACGGGAGTCACATTGGCAAGCCTCCAGTCTTCAGGTACTTCACCAGTCAACAAGGAGCGCTGATAGATGATGGAAAGCGGCTCGGCTATCACCTCCACCAGTTCCCTCAGCACTCTCGGGTGAATCTCATCTGGCCCCATGGACGTGTGACAGTCCAGTTGGAGTAGCAGGTGTCTCTGACTGTGTCCTCCTGAATCGTGGGTGATTTAGTCTGCTCCCCAGCTGAGACTACCAGGTCAAAAAGTGGAGTACCCTGAGGATAACCAGTCTGATCTTTAAAGACAGACGTAAAGAAGGCATTCAGGACCTCTGCCTTTTCCTTATCCTCAGTAGTCACATTCCCAGCCTCATCCAGTAAAGAATGGAGATTCTCCTTAGCCCTCCTCTTACTGTTGATATATTTGTAAAAGGGTTTCTTTTTTCTTTTTATCCCAGCGGCCAGGTTGAGTTCGAGCTGGGCTTTTGCCTTTCTGATTTTCTCCCTGCACATCTTAACAACTTCTCTGTACTCTTTCTGAGTTGCCCGTCCCTTCTTCCACAGGAGGTAGATTCTCTTTTTCTCCAGGAGCCTCAAGAATAGTTCCCTATTCATCCACGCCGGTCTCCTTCCCCGCCAGCTCATTTTGCGGCTCAGGGGGACAGCTCGCTCCTGCGCCTGTAAGACTACCTTCTTGAAGAGCAACCAGTTGTCTTGGACCCCTTTACCCTCTAAGACTGAATCCCAGGGGACTCCCCCTACTAGTCTTCTGGTATTGATACTTCCCTTTTATTTAGTCAATTAGAGTAGACTATGGCTGATGCTGTGTAGCATCAATATTAAATATTGTTTTATTTGAATCAGAACTCAGTGATTTATTTGAAACAGAACTTAGTGATCTGAAATAGAATGTGCTTGGGTCCACCCAGCTGGAAAACAGCTCTGCAAGCAATGACCTAGGAGTCCTGATGAACAACAGGTTGAATATGAGTCAGCAATGTGCCCTTGCTGCCAAGAAGGCTAATGGTATTCTTAGCTGTTAGGCAAAGGATCACAAGAAGATAGAGGGGGTTGACCCTTTCTTTCTACTCATCATTAGTGAGGCCACATGTGCAGTGCTATGCCCAGTACAGATGAGATCTGGACGTACTGAAAGGAGTGACTGAAGAACAGAACTATGTCTCCTGTGAGTAGAGGCTGAGAGATCTGGGGCAGTTCAGCCAAAGAAAAGGGATCTCAGGGGGAATCTCACCAATGAATGTGAATGAGTCTATGAATACCTGCAGGGAGAATGCAGAGAAGATGGAGCCAGTATCTTTTCATTGGTGCCCAGTGCCAGGACAAGAAGCAATGAGCATAAATTGGAACAGAGGAGGTTCCCTCTGAACAGCAGGATTCTGTGTGTGGGTAATGTGTGGGTGATGGAGCACTGGCAGAGGTTACCCAGAGAGTTTATGGAGTCTCCTCCTTGGAGATCTTCAGAAGCTGCCTGGATGTGGTCCTGGGTACCCTGCTCTGGGTTGGACCAAATGGATCCAGAGGTCCCTTCCCACCTCAGCCATTCTGAGATTCTAGGGCCTGTTACTTGTAAATATTTACTGTGTATATGTAACTAATTAGGTGAGTAAAATTACATGATAGACTATATAGATAAGCTTTGAAAACAGTCTTATTTGTAAAAGGATGGTGGAAGGGATGCTGGACCTCACAAATCCCCTATCCTGGACAACATGTTTCTTTTCTCTCCCTGCTTTTTCTAGAATACTGATGATGAATCTTAACAGTGTCCAGCTCCTTGTAACTCACAGAGACCAGTTCCATCCTGGCAGCTATTCTAATCTGTGAACAGGAGTAGGAAACAGAATTCAAAGTATTCTGAATTTCCCTGGGTGGCATGGTTGACCCATAGGAGAGGGCTGCAGAGAAGCTTGGCAAGCATTCTCTGCCCTTTGACAGATGGATTTTGTATCTGCCTGAACGTGGCAGCTCGCATTGTTCCTTGCTCTTTATTTTAGTTTTAACCTGCATATGTCCTGACCATCACTGATCTTTACATATAAATTCTGCTTGTCAGAAGGTGTCCAAAAAGCTCTGCTACTATTCTCCTACAGTATGAGCCTCTTGGGAAGAGATGTTTGTCTTGAGGAGGAAGGAAAAAAAGTGTTTGAAGAAAGTTGCTAAAATTTGGCAATACAAGTTGCAAATATGGGAAGCTGGTGAATGCTAGAAAGCCTGGTGTACACAGAAATCATATGGTTCTGTTGCAATATTGCTACACTTGGAGCTGCCTGGCAAACATAGAGTACTTACTCTACAATGTGGCAAAAAATGCTCTCCAATTTCTTCCTGCTATAACATCCCTGTATTTGTCTTCCTGTGACACTGACTGTTTCTGTTCTTGCTGTTGCCATTTTTCTTTAATTGCCCTTCTATCTGTCATCACCCATTTTTAGGTTTTTTGCTCATTTTGAATATCCCAGCTTTTGCAAACTTAGCCATACTCTGGTGTCATCCATGTAATCTGATAGATTTTTTTTTACTTCTTGGTCCTCTACATGGATTACTTCATTATTGTGATACAATAGGTCAGCCAAAGGGAGACATGCAGAAACTTCTTAAAGTGTATGGGCTTGTGAGTAAATTTTAAGCTTATGAATTTTTAATAGGTTTGAAATTTACTCAAATGTGTTCTGCCGTTTTTCTAACTAGATCTATTTGAATTTTAAAATGCCAAAAGGATGTGCTAATATGTGCACAGAATATAGGGAGTTTTCAAAAACAAATTTTAGATACAGTTCATTAACCTTTTCAAAATGTTGGTATCATTAGTTCAGAATGTGTCAGTGGTTTTCATATGATATTATAGACTTTGGAGCTTATCTCAGGACAGTAATAGAATTTGGGTTACAATTTAAAAACTTTTGAGAAACAGAAAATGAAACCACAACATTAATTTCACTGACATATGTAACTGACTATCCACTGCATAAAATATCCAAAATATAGGGCAAGAATTATTGGTTCTCTAGCATCTTTAGTTTTAGTTGGTTGCTTTTGTTTGTTTGTTTTTGTAGTGCAGAACGCATACACTGCAAAAGAAGGAGAATTATTTTAACGTGGTAGAAGTAAATGGAGATGGGTGCAACATGACAATTTCCTGTAATTTCAGAAGGAGATGCAAGAATCAGCTAAAACTCAGGAGGATGTTTGGTAAAGGTAGTAGTACTCTATTGGAAATGATTGAAGACCTTAAAACGTGTGGTAGTCCTGATCATTCTGAATGATGCAGGATTTCTGGGCACGTGCAGGAGCAGCAAAGTTCTACAAGTGAGGCTTTAACAGCCTCTAATCTGTATGGTCACAGCCCAGGTCCTTATCCTAAATACGGGTATCAACACAGCAGCAGAGCAGATATTGCTCCAAAAAATAGATATCTGGGAAAAAGTGGAGATATTACAAATAAAATTTATCTGTACTAGATGAGTCAGGATTCGTTCTCAGTTTGGGGGTATTTGATTTCTTCTCAGATCTGGATTCCATGTCAGTGTGGGGATGTTTGAGTCCTTGCTCATCATTTGTAAAGGAAAGCAGAGCCTCAGGGAAGCTGCACATCTCAAATGGAAGCAGACTGGACTTCCGGTTCCTACTCCTCAAATTACATAGTTCATTATATTATCAAAAAGTGCATAAAGTTCTAATGGGGCTCAGTTGATGGATTACTTTTCAGGTAGATAAGGCCCTGTATTAAACTGGATGCTCTGGTATCATGGCACAGATACAGGGACACTCTTGTTCACACAGGCAGCTGAACTTGGGGGTACTTACTGCACTGCAGAGAAGAGCAAACGTGGCACAGTTCAGTCTCCAATCCTTTGTTTTCACCAAAGTTTCTAGGCTGAGATGGCGTTTGTGCATTATTCTGAAATTGGCTTTCAGTATAAGCGTAAACCTTGTTTCTCAGCCGAAGCAGTCAGGATGCTGTGGTCGTTCTGCTCTTAACTCAAGTGTAATGTGCAGGCTACTTGTGCCTCTTGGCTTCCCGTGGAGCAGATACCTCTTCCATCTTTCTTGTTGCACAGAATGGAGAAAGAAATTTTCTGCAGACACAGCCTGTTTAAGCCTGAAGTTTGGTGAGATGCTGCAGCACATGGTACCAGGGGAGCAGAAGAGCTGGGAAGGATGAGTTGCACTGGATGAGCCATACGGAGAGCCTGTCAGAGCTTCCTGCTGCAAAGTGCAACTAAGGCAGAGTTGGAAATGGCAGAATAAAGCTATGGGCAGAAAAATGAATGTGAGCTTGGCTCTCTGAGAGCAGATTTGCAGCCCTAAACGTCCTCTGAGGTATGCAGGTTTTGCTTTCAGGAAAGGTTATCATAGACCCATATGAATTAGTAAAGGTCAGCCTCCAACAGGTAGTTTTCTGGAATTTCACTAGACTCTATACTTATCTAAATCTTATCAAAGTGTATTTTAAGACAGTATTTAAACTATTCCTGTCCCAGAGCTATGAATATATAGGCCATTTTAGAAGATATTATTTAATGGCCAACAGTTGTAGAAGAGACAGTTGGAGATCTCTGATGAGATCTGCTAAGAAATGAAATCTTTTTTTCTTTCTTTCTGCTGAAGAAGGATATTAGAATGTGTTAATGCAAAAAAAAAAACCCTCTGTAAGTGTTTCAGAAAATATTGCTGGAGTAGATTTGCTGCAAAAAAATGTTTATCACTGTCAGACAGAATTGAGATAACAGATATAAATGAAGTTTTGATTCCCAGTTTTAAAAGCTGGTGTTTACTGTAGCTCAATTCTGGCTTAGTGCTTGGGACCTGGGGTTGCTTTATATTCTGTTTTTACTATATGCGGAAAATTTGGGGGTTTCAAACATACAGCCACATAAACAAAATACACACATTGTTGTGGATGGAGACCAAAGCGCTGCACACACAGGAAGGCAGAAAGATATTTATTGATATAAAATAGATATAACATGGTAATTTGAACAGTGATGGCAGTGACTTAACGAGATTCAAAATGCCTTAGATATCCTTGAGCATTTGCTACACAGGAGGTGGGAGGTACACAGTGAATCTAAGATCAAATCTTAGTGAAGGTTGTATAGCTTAAAAGCAATATATCACTTACCAGGAATCTGTTGGCAAGGCGTCACCATATCCTGGGTGAATCTCTGCGCAGGTGTTGGTAACCTTGAGGGGTGTCCCTGCTTGGGGGGAGATCCTGGTGTGCAGCCAGCTGCTTGCAAGAAGATCTCTCAAAGGGGTTTTTAGGGGTAAGATGGTTGACTCATAGTCATACAACTTAGAATTGGATCTGGGCCCCTCGCTACAAGAAAGACATTGAGGCCCTGGAACATGTCCAGAAAAAGGCAACAAAACTGGTGAGGGGTCTGGAGCACAGGTCTTATGGGGAGCAGCTGAGGGAGCTGAGATTGTTCAGTCTGGAGAAGAGGAGGCTCAGGGGAGACCTCACTGCACTCTACAACTTCCTTAGGGAGGTTGTGATGAGGAGGGGTTTGGCCTCTTCTCCCAGGCAACAAACAGGACCCGAGGAAATGGCCACAAGTTGCACCAGGGTAGATTTAGATTAGACATAAGGAAAAACTTTTTCTCTCAGAGAGTGGTCAGGCACTGGAATGGCCTGCGTAGGGAGGTGGTGGAGTCACCGTCCCTGGCAGTGTTCAAGAGGTGTCTGGATGAGGAACTACGAGATATGGTTTAGTAGTTTGTGGTAGCAATGGTAGTGGGAGGACGGTTGGACTAGATGACCTTGTAGGTCCTTTCCAACCTTGTGATTGGAACCTCTATGATTCTATAGATTTATGGGTCTGTTATCAGTTCTCTGAGCACCCTGTTTGAGACAATATGGTGGTCGTTAACTATCTCCATGAAACCTTGATTGTTATCAGTCCCAAAGAAAAGGTCTTTTGCACTTTATTGTATGCACTAGGCCTTGGGCATAACTACTAGGCTGAGTGGGGGGGGAGGGGGCAAGGACTGCACAGTAACACGCATGCACATACACATATATATACACAGATACCTATCCATGCCGTTTAGTCTTTTTTAAAAAATTCCTAAATCAAAAAAATTACTGTTCGCTGCTTTCCTAAGAGGATTCTTACTGATGGATGTAAATGTACAATTTACATTCACAGTCTGGAGCTAAGAAACAGACTTCATCACTGCTTGTAGGACAGCTTTTTGGATTTTATTTCCTGAAGACTTTATTTTGCTGTTAATTTATCTTAAGATGTTTTTTTAGGCTGAAACTAAGCTTCATTTCAGAAAAGACTATAATTGCTATTTGCATTTAGGAAGGAAACTCTTGAATGTATATTACCTACGTTTCATTCCATCAAGAGGATTGATGGGTTTTGTAATGTATGGCAATTTTCTTAGGAGCTACACAATATATTTTGGAGTTCTCTACATTTTTTCAGTAAGCCCTCGATTCTACTTTATCCTCAGTTTTCCACTTCCCAGTAATTTCTAAATCCCCTTCCTTCTGTGGGCGCTCACTCCCCTTTCCGTTCTATGGTTTTCTGTGATATTTTTAAAAACATTGCAGGAGACCCCTAGCAGCTCTTTAAAATTCATTCTCCCATGCAATTTCTCATCATGTCTTTTCCCCTGTGAAACTTACAGCTTCTTAAGAACATTATGTAACTTCCACAATCCAGAGCATCTGTCAACAGGTGTATGAGGGGTTTGATTTCTATCAACAGAATGAACTATGCACTTTGGAAAGGGGAAATTTGGGACTGCTGAAAATTATTTCTCAGCTGGTTGTGAAAGACAATAAGTTACCATTCCACACCTGGAAATGGAAAAGTGCTATATTGCTGCATACTGTATTTTAAAGTTCATGATAAGAGTCTGTAAAAGACTTAGTTAAGGTTAAAGGTTTTCTTTATTTGAGTTCATCCAATCTGATGAACTCACATTCAGTCCAGTGCACAAGCAGCTGGAAATCACTAAGCTCTTTTGTCTACTTATATCTTAGTTTATGAATAAATACAAGACAATGTGAAGCTTTGAGTTTATACTGTATGTGAAAGATTATTCAGACTTTTATGTTCTTACATCTCAGTATAGGTAGCTATGTTTGTATTTTTTCATAAGCAGTTTGGAGTTGTGGGATTAACTGAAACAACAAGAAAGTATAGGTGTAGTAGTGCAGAAGAAAACGATTCAATGAATAATACTGATCCTACTCAGTTTTTTGTTTAATATATTTTCTGTATTTTCTGTGGCTAACATACAGATTGGACTAAAATGTTTCCAGAGTACAGAATTGAAGATTAAGCTTCATTTATATTCATTTCATATGTGATGCTTAATGTTAATAGCTATTCTGTGCAATTTAAACATAATGATAATAATTGTTTGTTCTTTATGCATTTATTTTACTTTTTTTTCCTCTGTCATTTGTTGCTTTTGCTGGCTGATAACCTTTCTTTGTGTGTTACTGATTGTCTCTTCCTCCTTTTCCCATTCCTGATTTTCTTTTCTATACTTTCATCCTCATTCCTTGATTTGTCCTTTCTGATTACCTTCATCTTTTATTAGACTTATTTTTAATGTTTTCTTTTCCTTTGTGAGTTCTGCTGTCATATGCAATTTCTTTTCTGCTGTAGCGTGTGAGTGAATTCTGGGTATTTTTCTGTTACCTTTTTTTCTTCCTTTGGCTTTCCTGTTCAGATGATGGCCTATAAATCCTCAAAATCACTGTAAATGTTCATGTGAGCCTTTAGCTCACTCTTTTGAAGAATTTTGTGGAAATTGTTTGTGATAGATATTAGACAAATTCATGTGTAGGCATATATGCAGGTGAGATAACATCTTCATAAATGTTAAGCTTCTCTCCCTATTTCTGGAAAAGGCATAATCTCATCAGCACAGCACAGAACTTACACCAATCACTGTTAGCAAAACCCTCAATTTCTAAAAGATTAATAATATTTTTTGTGATGTTTATATTTACCTTTCTTACTTTTCTACCACTTCAGACATGTGTTACACCGGCGGGAGACTGGTTCTTAATTCTGTCAACAAATTTCTGTGGCAGTCACTGTTGATGTGCCTGTAACAACCAGGTGTGATGAGATCTTGATTTTTGTTGGAATTGCCAGGTACTTGCGTGACAGCTAATAAGTCATAAATGGTAGCATGCTTTTCTTTTTGTCCTGTTTTTATCAGGGAGGCATTTGCAAGGATATGTGTCAAAGTATATGTCTGAGACACTGTTGCTGCAAATAAATGATACCTCAGATATTTTGGAAAACAGTGTGATGCAGTTGTGCAGTAAGGAAATTTTTGGGAATAATATTCACAGAATTTTTAAAAGAAACTGACTTTCTGCTCTGCTGTTCATATGTATGTACTTCATTATTTTATAATGCATTTGTTTTGTGTGCTAAAAGGAAAGTTTCAGTGCTCAAGAAATGCTATTTTACAATCAGTTCACATGTTTGCATGTATTTTAGTGTAGTTAAATAATATTTAATATCTCCAGTTACTGGTGATTCTTACTTTATATGATTATTGAGTTTATTAATGCTATTTGTAGAGCTTCTTTCACCCCAAATATTTAACCACTGCATATAAATTGATCCCTTTGTACATCAGCAAAATAAAGTGCCAGGCTTTATTCAGAACACTCATATTACAGAACTGAAGAAATTATCCAGTTTGTTACATTAATACTTTAGGAAAGAGAAACGTGTGCTTAGAAGGGAGAAGTGTGTGTGTGTGTGTGTGTGTGTGTGTGTGTGTGTGTGTGTGTGTGTGTGTTAAAGATTTCTGTCGCAATAAAAAAATCTATCAGCCTTGACCTCTTTACATTGAATGGTAGATTCAAAGCCACGCAAACAGTGAACAGTGTATAAAGTCACCATAACCAACCACAACCCATTCTTAAAACATGGAAATGAGAGAGATTGTTTATCAGATGCCTTTTCAGTAGATCATCACAAGTTCTTACATAGGAGATAAGAGAGTTAGGGATATGACAGATGTCAGTGGGCCAGCCCGGAGAGGCTAAGAAATTCTGGGAGGCATTACAATCTAAAGGACTACACAGTGAATTGTCTGTAATTGGAGTGTTATCAAAGTCAAGAGTGATCAGAATTAGAAGGCTGCAAAGATAGTTTTAAGGTATTTTTGCAGTGTTCCAGCCTCTCTCACCTGTGGATTCTATGATAATCTGACAGGAAGATGTAGGATTTGAGCTCTATATTTTTAGCTACAGCAAATGAGGAAGATTCCTTTTTTGATTTACATCAAAGATTATAGTTTCAGGAACACTACAGATTGATGCAACATTTGGGGTTGCTCTAGGCTAATAAGAGTGTTACTTACCTTCTACCACAGTGCTTTGAGTATTTATACCTTCCCAGAGAATCTGTAATTCAAGGAAGAACATATTTAGCTTTTGAAATATAAAGCCAAGAAAAAAGTATTTTATCAAAATACATTTTTAAGATTTATGAGACTTATTTTCTGATGGATGTATCTAACTTTTTGCTACTATATTTCAACATGGTTTCCACATAGAAATAAAATGATGTTGTAAACATGAAAGTATAAAATTTTATGTAAAACAGACAAAGGATTGGGATGAGAACTTCCCAACTTTCTAACAAGATTGGAGCAGCTTCACAAAGCAAAAACTAAAGATGTTTCTCAGGGATTTAAAAACTTCATCGCATGTATTTTTCACAGCATTAATTATATGATGTGTGACAGCAGTTGCAATACTCTTTGGGAACCTTACCTTAATGGTTAAGAAAAATTATTTTAGTGACACAAGACATCAAGTGGTATGGTTCAGTAGTTTCCTGAAATAATCACTTGGGCTTCTAGCCAGACAAATCTGTGAGCAGTAAAACCCTCTTCTTCTACTCTATTAGAGTAGAAAAGAATAATATCTTTTTTTTTCTGCTTGTCTAAAACTTGCACATGGGTGTATGGATGGTTTGACAGAATTCTGCTTTAAAGAGGTTTCCCTATATATCTCGCCATAAATTTATTATGAGCAGTGGTTCAGAAAAGCCAAGTATATATAACTGGAGGAATTGTCTAAAAAACAATCGGGTAATAAAATAAATTATCTTGTATATCTTCCTTAATGGATTACAATCACACTAAGTTTTAGTGCTAGCATTGAGGGCATTCCAATCTCAGAAATCTAGAAATAGAGATAAAACATTATGTTATATACTCACAAATAATTACACTTCACAGCAGGTTTCCATGATTTCCAAGTTATATGCAGGGAGTGCCTTGTAATGGAGGTGTAGTTGCTCTTGTTGTTGTAGCAGCCTGTACTGTTAAAAGAGAGGCATATTAGGCAGAATAAGGAGGAATAAGAGTTGTACCAAAAGGAAGGATTTGCCTACTGGAAACCTGAATCATTATAAGATTTTCTTTTTGCTTTTTATCAACTTTGAGAATTGCTTTGATATAAAAGTATCAAAATTGATACAGAAGTAATAAGGAATCATAAGTTGCCTTCAACTTATAAAAGCCAGAATATCAAGAGAAAAGTTTAGAAGTTCAGTTTTCTTCTATCTGGCAGATATCTGCAGGAATCCATTCTTTGTGCTTTATTATGTCAGTGGATGGAGTACAGAACTTCATGACTTATAAAGTATTTGTGGGTTTGTAAAAATCTCATTTTAAAAAGCTAGAAGTGAAACAATCAGCCTTAAAAAATCTTTTGTGTTTTTACAGAAAATAAAGCCAGTCACAGATAGTATTTCACTTTTTTAAAGAGGTTTTGAACATATTTTTACAATTTAAATGGTTTTAGCTTCTCTTTAGAAGAGCACTTTCAATATGCCTGTTCACTTCAGATCTATAAATGATTCAACAATCTAAATTTTAAAACCAGATTTTTAAAAGTCCCTTATATTATTGATAACCAAAATATGTCAATTTTAGTGATATGTATTGTGACTCTGTAATTCAGTGTTTATAGTATTTGTTTATTAAAAGGTATTTGAAATAAAATTGCTCTAAAATTGCTCAGACATTGCAGGTTCAATTATTACAAGAAAAGAATATGCATGATAATATTTTTGAAGTTACTTTTTTATACGACTTCGTATTTTGACTTGTTGTTTAAACAGGCCAAATAGCAAAAGTAAGGACAATGTCCTGAGGAGTTCTTTTTGGTTAAGGCAGACAAGCAGTGTGAAGTAAACTTCTGGAGCAAAATGGCAAATGTGACTATCTACTTTCCTGTTCAGACAGATGATAGATAGATAGTTTCATTTCTGCTTACATTATTAGTGTGATATTGGTTATACTGTACTGGTTTTTCCTAGAGAAGTGCATGAGAATTAGAAAGGATAAAGGGTTTGTTTAAACAATCCTCAAAGAAATCGGGGGGGAAAAAAAAAGTGTGGAAAATTACTTCAGGAATTCAGTCCCTCTATTTGTCCTACAGGGTGACTACAATCATCATAGTGTATATGAAGAGAGCACTTACAATTAATAAGGAGAAACACTGGACACAGAGGAGGTTTCTTTAGCTCAGCAGGGACCAGAATGTTAGAATCCATGGCTGAAAGGTGTAACCAGAAACTCTGAACTGATAATCATGAAGTCACAGAATGGCTTAGGTTGCAAGGGACCTTAAAGATCATCTAATCTGAACCCCCCTGCTGTGGTCAGGGATGCTACCCACCAGATCAGGCTGCACAGGATCCCATCCGACTTGGTCTTGAAATGTCTCCAGAGATGTGGCATCCAAAGCATCTCTTGGGCAGCCTGTACCTGCCAGCACCTCAGCACCCTCTGAGTAAAAAAATTTTTCCCAACATCCAACCTAAATCTCTCTTCTATTAGTTTAAAGCCATTCCCCCTTGTCCTATTGCTGTCTGCTCTTGTAAAAATTCAATTACCCTCCTGGTTGTAAGCTCCCTTTAGGTACTAGAAGGCCACAATGAAGTGTCCCCAGACCTTTCTCTTCTCCAGGCTGAAATAGCCCAACTCCCTCATCCTGTCTTCATAGGAGTGGTACTCCAGCCCTCTGATCAGCTCTGTGGCCTTCTTCTGAACAAAAGATGTATCTGCAGTGGGAAACATCAATCCTAGGTTCTAAAATCAAAAATATTGAATAATCTGATAAAATATATAACTAGTTATTGAAAGATGTATTTGCATTTTATAAAACATGTATGTTAATTTCTTACTGTAATGCATTATATTTAAAATGAGTCTGTGAGCCAGATAATATCTGTATTGGCTGATAAAGATGTAAGCAGGTTATTATCAACAGTTAACAAATGGTCTTCTCCAGAGATCTGCTAAGCAACTTTTTTTTTTTCTAGGGGGAATTGGGATTGTTTGTTTAAAGCTGTAGTATTAAGTAATGCAATACTAGAAAGATATATCATCCTTCGAGGGACATTGGTTATAAAGTTAAGAAAACAGTCTTATCCCTCCAACTATTTGTTTGCAGCAGAAAAACAAATATATTTTTCAGTAAAAGAAACATTAATTCCTCTCAAAAATTCATATAAATATTTTACAATTACCTAATTTCTCAAAAACTAAATTGATTATAAATAGTTCACGTGGGTTTTTTTCTGTATCTGTAACCTGCAGGACTGTCTGACTCTTGCTCTGCGGTAATATAGATACACAGTGCGTTAGTGCCCCCTGCAGCCTTGAAACATCAGTATAGTATTTAAAATTTTGATCTTTGTTCGAGTAACTATTCAGAAAAATATCTTAACAGCTTTGAATCCTGTTGTATTCTTCCCTTTTTTCTCATTTCTTTAGAAGTGAAATCATAGCTCATGAGAACGTTTTAGAAGTTTAGCCTTAGAATCTAGACACATTATTATAGGCATATTCATTAATAGATTTTTTTTTTTTTGCTAGTATATTGAAAGCAGAAACTAGAAGCATTTTGTAATGTATGTGTAAACTTTTCAATGAATAGTTTCCAAAAAGAAATAGTCTGTTGGATTATATTCCACTATACACAGAATATTCAGAGTATACAGCAATCACTGTTTAGTCTATGCAAACCTGCAACAGGTACTCACATACATATTGGGCAATTCACACAAAATCACATGTATAATAGACAAGTTCTGATGTTGTGTCCTCTCTTTTAGTTCCTTCACATATCCTTCTCAACTCATTGGTAGATTTCTAGAAACAATCTTAATTCTGGCTTTGAGTATTTCTTTTGAAGCTATGAGTTTTATGGGAAACAGTATTTTGTCATAGCAGTAGTGGAAATATTAAGTAATTTATTTATATATGGGAAAAGGGAAGGATTCAGCTCATAAACCCCAGAGCTGATAAAATTGCAGTACTTTCCAGAAAAGTACATGCAAATAAAGGAACTGTACTTTAAAAAAGAAAGAAGTCATAGAATCATAGAATGGTTTGGGTTGGAAGAGACCTTTAAGATCATCTAGTTCCAAGCCCCCTGCTACAGGCAGGGACTTCTCCCTCTAGACCACGTTGCTGGTCTTTGGCCAGGTAAAGAGCCTGGCTTTTGGGCAAAAGGAAGAGAGAGAGAAAGAAAGAGAGAAGCAAAACAAAAATCTTTCTCTATGCTATGCAAGAACTTACTGAGATATATGTGCTACAGGCCAGGTCTCTGAAGCCAGATTTATCCATTTGTAATCTCCCCATCCACTCTAAAACTAAGAAGAGAAGGAGACATTCCACTACTTGTACCCAACCAAGGCCCTAGTTGACATGTGTGAGCTAGCTCTTCCTTAACTGTCAGAAACATTCCTTATTTAAATAACAAGATGAAGTATGTAACTTTTATGGATGTAAGGAGCAAGGCTGAAGGCCAAGTAATATTAGTCTATTGAAAAGGCAGTCATTTTCAGAATTAACTGCCTAATGTATTTCATTGATGTTATAAAACTGAAAAAGTATTGTATGAAAATGAAGGGAAGTGATTAGGTTCTTAAATTTCATGGCTCTATAAACACAAGTATGATATCATTAATTGGCCTCCAGAATTTACCAATTATTAAATCTATTTCATAAAACAAAGTTATAAAACATTCTTGATTGATTTAAAGTATATGAAAAAAATGAGTATATGAGGGAAATCTTAAGTGGCAAGATGGTTCTAGTTGTAAGCGAAGTTAATGTTATTTACAGTAAGTTTTATCTCAATTTTATTCCATTAAAAATGGATTTCTAATGTGAACATTAAGGTAAGTTCTTTCATCTGGCCATAAAGTAAGCCTGTGTCAGGTTTAAAGTACATCAAATTTGATTAAAACAAAGGATTTTTGAAGGAAATTATTTTTTTCAACAAGAAAAACATATTACTATCTCCTAAGCTCTGCTAAACCTTTTGCTACTGGCAGTGCACAACTGATTTGCCATGGTGATTTTTATATTCACTGTTGAAATCAAAATGTTAGATGTTTTGAATCTTGAATTCCAAAAAAGTTGTCTAAATTTCTTACAGGGGGACCAAAAAGGTAATCAAGAAAGAGAAAAGAGAAAAGAAGGAAAGAAAGCAACCTTTGTTGCACACTTTCAAATCATTTAACTTCCCAATCGTGTTCAGATGATAACTTTCATTAAAAGCTTGTTTTGTTAGCATGATGATGAGCACTTGGTCGATATTGTCCTTAAATTTGAGATACTCTGAGGTAACTACCCTGTTTAATCTCTAATATTGATGCTCTAGTTATAGGAGCTGTTCATGAGTTACCATAACTAAAGAATGATTGACAAATGTAGCGCAATTTGAATGTAACAGTTAGAAGTATTCTGTCACTCTGCCCTGAAAATATTATTTTACTTTTGCCTGATTTGTCTTTGGCTCTTCCTTTGAAACTTGTTTCGTAGTTGGAAAGATCAGTGACTTTCAGTTCTGGGCATTGCCTTACCCCAATTCATAACCTGTTACTTAAACCTCCAGTGGCGTAGCATTTAGACACAGGTAGTGTGTAAGATGCTTTTAGGTGCAACAGATGCATAATATCAGCTTAAAGTTTTTCCCTAGTCCAGGTTGACCCATGGTAATTTTAATATGGAATACTTTTAATTTAATTTCTTCTCTGCTTCCCTATGATCTTTTTATGTCAGAGCATTTCAGCTGGTGAGATGTGAAAGAATGAATAATCTGTTTTTAGCATTTTCTGTTGAGTAATTCAGTTTGAGAAAAGACAGCTCCTTAATTATTCCTAGTCATAACCAAAATTGAATAATGCAGTGTAGTCGTATGTTGTTTTTCTACTGCATTTGATCTTGATTCCTGCACTGTCTGTTTTGAGTACTGTTCTACAAGTTGAAAGGAAAGACTGAAATCTGGATACGTCTGGAATTTCTTGTCCTTGTTTCTTGTTTTTGAACTGTTATGCTCTTTTTCTGATGGTTCACACTAATGACATAGCTTCTGATTTGCAATTGTGATAATGCTGTCTGTTAATTTCTTTGTAAGATTTGGCTAAACCAGAGTTACTTTCTCTTGCTGACATTAAAATTTTATCAATCTTTTCATTGTCATCTTAAGTTGTTCAAAGGTTTAGAAAAGTACAGGTTAGGTTTAAACAAAGTAAAAGTAAGCTCTGTTCTTTGTGGTTAAGGTAATTCATATGGAGTATTTTAGCATATGCTTCAAATACCTACAATTTTTCGGCTGTTGTGTTATATAATCAAAACATCCAGTATTTTAAGTATGATATAGTGATTAGAAGCAGGAATTTGTCTTTGATCATCAAAGTTATTTTTTTCAGTTCCATCTCCAGGTGGCCACCTATCTTAGAACTGCATGAGTTGGAGATGCCTCTCTCTTTGTGTAGGTCAGCTGCAGAGAGAATCAAGGTGATCAAATTTGGCAAGTTTCCAAAATCTTAGATAATGTTTGATGAAGTGAATTCTGTCCTAAGAGTTTTATTGGTAGATGAAATGTATTAAAATATTTAGGAGGGAAAAGAGTATTTTGGGTGGCATTTTGATGCTTTGGACTATTTGGAAGGGAAAGGAGGTTGAGCATGAGGTCGAAGGTATTGGACATGTTAATTTCTTTTTTATCGATTCTTCTTGTTGGTGCTGTCATTGCCATTGTTAAAGTATTAGTTCATTTTCAAGTGGGAATGCTCACTGCAAAAAATGCATTGTGGCCAAAATTCAAATGATTCTCCAATTAAAAGGAATAAAAATTCTATACACCAGGATTTAACAGTTTGCCTCTAGGAAAATCCCCCTAATAAAAACATAACTTCATGTAGTGTATGCTTACATTCATTACATGTTAATGTGAGGAAGAAGGAAAAGACATCTACCTACACTAACTCTTAAACTGTGATGCTCTAAAATATGATAATGTTGTAGACAATAAAAGGATTACATTGTTAATATCAGTTGGCAGCAGATAGCTGGGGGGGGGGGAAGGGAGGGGTGGAAGAACACCACAAATATCCAAAAATAGGACACAAATATCCCAAACTAAACTTTTGAACTCTCAAACAGAAGTCTCCTACATAATATCTGCAATCAATTGTAAATTTTGATAATCTCTGGACTGAACAAACATGGCATAATTCGAAACCTCCAACTAGTAAAGAAAAGTGAGATAAAAGCTCTGGCTAGGAGGCTGATGAAGCATGCACAGAGAGATTTTATATTAAGAAAAATGTATATTTGACGGTTCTGGAGAAAAGAGTGAGTGCTGAAAAACAAAGTTCCTGAAAAGAAGAGGGAATCTTGGAGAGAAAAAGGGGTCCAAGAAGGAAAAAGGTGAAGACTCTGCCTAGGGGAAGGATTCTGGAAGGTGGGAAAGAAGTTCACAGAGGGGTATGGGTGCATAGGGATCATGGCTGAAAACAACACCAGTAACTGCAAGCAGCTACTAAATGTGAATTGACATGACTTTCCACCAAGCTTCCTAGGTCAGCAGCAACCTCCCTACTGGGAAGAATAGTGGAGACCTAACGAACATAGTGATGATGAGAGGAGTAAGTGAATGTGTGAGATAATCAAATAAAGTAAAACTCTAATCTCGTCAGTTCTTCTGTAAGCTCCAGTCGTTAGCTCCACTATGGGCTGTTGTTCACTATCTCACCTGTGACAGATGTATTACTGAATATAGTGTCATTTTGTCCTGATAGGAAAATGCTACATAAAGAACTATAATTCTAGTTTCTTATTCAATACATTGTAAAGTACTATTTAGGATTTTTTCAATAGTATATTTCTTTATCTAGTAATATGCAAATTTTTGACATGTCATATTTACACTATTATTCCTTTTGCACTGAATGGGAATGCAGTAATGTTTTAATTAAATGCCGGATTACTGATGAATAAATGATGCTTGTGTTTATGCATGCCAGCCATCCAGCAGCATTAAGATATAATTAGAAATTAAGTCTGGAAGAAAGGCTAATAATACATAATAGTACTCTGTGTTTTTAACTCATTCTGTGCTAATACCTTCTACATGCCTGTCTCATCTTGCTTCTAGGTTAGGTGTGAGGATAATTTCAATAGTATTTGATCCATAAAACTTTTTTATGTTCTCATCTCCCTCTAGTCACAGTTTCTAAATAGTGTAATACTTTCTATTCAACAATCTTAATTGATATTTATAAAGCAGCGTAGGCCTTCCCTATTTCTGTTATGTAGGCAAGAACAATTGTCAACACACTGGAAATCTAATACACAAAGATATTAAGGACTGTGTCTGTGAAAATGACTTAGATGTCTAAATTGTTCCCATGTGAGGCAGCTAAAAACCAAATACGTACTCTCAAAAATTCGTAATGTACTTGGGGTTCTGTCCTAACAATGTGTGTGTTTCTGTGCATTTCTGGAAGCACTTCAATTCTCTTTAGGGTTCTCCTCTTTCCTGCTAGTATCTGAGAGTGCCACTTCTTGTCCTTGAAAATACATCTCACAAAGGGCGTTCCCAAAAGAAATTGAGATGAAACTGTCCAAGACATAACTTACTTTTGGCACATCCTTGCTTTCCCTTCTTATTCTTATGATCAGTTATAAGTGTGCTGTTTCAATTCATCAGATACTTGAACTCAGTTTTGTCCTTGGCTTGATGCAATTACAAACTTAACAGACCGTAAGTGCGATAAGAGCGCCTGAAACCAGTCCATTGGTCTGTTCTGGCTTGCATGGAACAAGCATTCATTGAATGGAACTGAGAAAGGAAAAGTGTTTGAATATGGTTCCCCATCCATTAGGTAAGAATATTCCTATTGTTTTTGGTGTATTTTTCACTGCATCATTTTTTAATATATGTTTGAAGAGCCTCATTTTCTTCATGATGAGGCAGAGTTCTGCGAATATGAAAAATCTTCACTGTAGGTAAAAAGCAAAGATTTGACTACTGCAGCCCTGCAATGCAGAAATCTTCCCTGTGATGAATTATTACATAGGAAATCTCTTGCTTATGCGTGATCTAAATGTGATTTTCCTTTATTTTGGAGTCTAAATTATGAATGGCATCACTGAGATGGCAGAATGCCTGTAGCCCTTGAAGCTAGATAGAAGCTTTGATAAACAGTAGAGATTCTGTTCTGGAACTGTGGATTCTCACAGCACCTTTGTTTCAGAGATGCAGTTTGCCTGGTTAAAATAGCCATTGAGGATTGGAACAGAATGGTTATATTCTAATATTGAAGAGCCTTCAGAAGGACGGATATAGTGACATGTTANTAATCTGCTGGGAGAAGCCTGGAATGGAGAATGGAAGTATTTTTCCAATTCAGAAACAATAATTTCAAGAAACAAAATAAATAGCAAAAATCAACAGAAAGTTATATTACTTGGGCATTTTAAGTGCAGTTTTTTAAAAGAGTGGATAGGAGATAAAACTGGGAGAAGGTTTTCTGTGACAGTTAACTAAACATAGAACGCAAAGTTGAAGTTCAGACAGATTTAAGATCTGCTTAAACATCTGAAAGTTTGAGATTTGCACATTGATCCACTCACTGCTCAGTAGTTTTGCTCTCCCTTTTTTTTAATGGTAATGTTTGGATGACAAAAAATCAAGAGGGTTAAAAAAGGAGAATGAGGAAGGCTACAAAACAGGAGGAAAAAACCAAAGTAAAGGATAGTGTGAACAATTGGCAGATTCAATGCTCAATTCTGCATGCAGACTTCAACACTATTCCAGGTAAAAAAAAGTACTGCACTTGGTACAGAAATTCAGTTCTAGCAAAAATAATATTTGTCATATACTAAATGTAAAACTTTTTTTTTTTCAAATATCATCTAAGGAAGCCTCATCTAGGGAAGATTCACTTCAATACCTTGTTTACAAAGGTTTTTGGCATTACAGTTTCAACAACAAAAAATGTCTTGCTACAAACTGTCACATTAACTTGCATATTTATCTGCTGCAAAGCCTAGGGAATCTACATGCCTTAAAGCAAACAGTGCATCTCGAGAGTTCAATTTCTTTTTTATTATTTTTATTTGTAAACAAAGCTTTCATAAACTTCACTATGTCTGTTAATTATATTTTCACATTCTTCACTGAATTGTATATCAAAAATTTGATTTGCATTGATAAGAGTTTGCACCATTAAATGAGATGCTGTGTGTGCAAAAGCAGTTGCAAATGATGCTATACCAGCTGAGAATTTTTAAATGAAAAGCTGTAAGCGCAACATTGCTTGGTTCTGCTGCCAAATGTTATGCCTGGTAGGAGGAAGAAGCTGGGCTTGTAGCCTGAAACAAACCTTGAGAATTGAATTTTTCAAAGAGCTATAACTGATTATAACTTATCTCTTCATACTTTATTAGGAAAACAGACACTTAATTCTTCCAAATCAAACAAAAGCTGGAATTAGTGAGGAAATAAGATTCAGATAGAAGCTGCTGAACAAAAGCAATTCCTCTCTGGTAATCTCTTGAATTGTTTTCTCACCTTAATGTGTCAGGCAATTTAAGTGATTTCTCTAGTAAGGTAAGCATGCAGATCTAGTGTTCTGCGGATTCAAGGAAATCAGGGAACTGTTATTTAAAATATTATTCTTGACATGGTTGTGAACAGTGAAATAAACAGTCTGTAAAAAGCTTTGTTCATTCCTGCCAAATTACATGCAAGGTATTAATTTTTTATTCTTGTTTAAGCTGACATTTCTCTGAAGTGCAGTTGCTTTCAGTTTCACAGGGTTTTGAAATTATATTCTACCATGCATGCTAATGCCTCTAAAAATCTTTTTTTTTGGCTCCAAAATCAAAAACATTTGCTTACAATAATATTCTGTCACAGCCCAGCAAAACTGGCGTGTACACACATCTCCAAAAAGAAAATTACAAATAAGGGCAGTTGCTTCCCTGCACAAATTACTTTACCTACAAGCTAAAAATACAAACTTCCTTATCTTACTCATATCAGATAAGGCTAAATCCATTACTTCAGTAATAAAATGTTAAGTGCATAAATACCAGAAGATACAGGCAATGCAGATGTTATCATATCGTTGGGACTCTCATGCCATTGCATCAACGTGTTTCATAGAAAAATGTCAGAGTGCTTCTGCAGACATGGCTTCCATCAGCTTGATAATGAATTACTTTGGGGACAAGTCTACTCTCTCTGCAGATCTCAGTTCGAAGCCCATTTTATGGCTACTAAAATAATTTCTTGTATTTCAGTTTGTGTCCATTGCCTCATCTCCTTTTGCTGGACACCACTAAGAAGACTGGCTCTTTCATCTCTCTGACCCTTCTACACGAGGCTCTCATGTACCCATACATGTTTTTTTGCAGCAGGTTTTTCTTCTGGAATACTGAATTTGCTGAACAGATGTGCATCTGTCTGATCTTAACGACAAAGAATCCATGATCTGGTGTCAGATACCTTTTTCATGTTATATCATATTGAATAGATAATTAGTAATCAACGTATATGATACCAGCCAGTGTAGGATGTTTCACATGAAATAATGAACATTTACACAGTCCAGTAATTATAGGTGTTTGAATTTAAAATGTTATTATTTACTATTTACCTCCTTTCAGGTAGTTCTAGAGACCTGTAAGGTCTCCCTTAGGCCTCCTCTTCTCCAGGCTAAACAACTCTAGTTCCCTCAGCCACTTTTAAGGCTTGTGCTCCAGACCCCTCACCAGCTTCATTGCCCTTCTCTGGACATGCTCCAGGGCCTTGATGTCTTTCTTGTAGTGAAGGGCCCAAAACTGAACACAGTACTTGAGGTGCATCCTCACAAGGACTGAATACAGAGGGATGATCACCTTCCTGCTCGTGCTGGCAATACTATTTCTGATATAAGTCAGGATGCCGTTGGCCTTCTTGGCCATCTGAGTTGCTGACTCGTGTTTAGCCGAATGTCAGCCAACACTCCCAGGTCCATTTCTTCCACATGGTCTTCCAGCCACTCTGCCCAAAGCCTGTAGCAATGAAAGGGGTTGTTGTGACCAAAGTGCAGGACCCCGTACTTGGTCTTCTTGAACTTCATCCCATTGGCCTCAGCCCAGCTATTCAGCCTGTCCAGATCCCTCTGTAGGGCCTTCCTACCCTCAGGCAGATCGACACTTCCTCCCAGCTTGGTGTCATCTACAAACTCACTGAGAGTGCACGCAATCTCCTCTTCCAGGTCATCAATAAAGATATTGAACAGGTCAGGTGCCAATAAAGACCCCTGAGGAACAACATTTGTGACCAGTCATCAGCTGGAGTTACCTCCATTCACCACCAGTCTTTGGCCTGGCCATCCAGCCAGTTCTTTACCCAGCAAAGAGTGAATCTGTCCAGGCCACAGGCTGCCAGCTTCCCCAGGAGAATACTCTAGGAGAGCACTTCTTGGAAGTGTGTCATGATTGGTGATGTAACAGGCAGCAAATGAAAATAAGTAACAGACAGCTTAATGAAAATATTATGAATGTTTTTTTTTTTCAAGTTAAAATTGTGCAAGAGATTGAGATCCTACAGTCAAGAGTCTGACAAAAATGAAGAATTTGCATACTGTATTATTCCAGCATAAAAATCGTTGGATTTATTCAGGCCCTTAAAAATTACAAGTGCTCCTGATTTTGTAATTTTTAGACTGTTTCTTCAGAGACATAAGCACAAACATCACATTTCATGATTTACAAGAAACTACAATTTTTTCTGAAATAGCCCACTGCCATAGTGTTCATATAACAAGTGTCCGTATAACAAAATACATTAGGGCTTTATTTCTTTGCTTTGATGGTTTATTCAGGAATACAGGAATATTAATTTCAAGAAATAACAATATTACTTGTGCTGTTCTTCATCTGTTTTGCACATTCACCTATTTTTTCAGTCTGCATGTATGAATTATATTTTCCTAAAATGGTCAGTGTACATGTGAGCATCTCCACTTGGTGGGAAGAAAAGCTAAGAATTTAAGGTAATTTTGGTTACCTTTTTCAGCCACAGAATCCCTAACTCTTAGTTTCAGCCCCTTTCTGAAAAGGGAATGAGAGCATAAAGGTGTAGGAAAAACAGCTGGTCAGATTTTGTGTGCTTGTGATTTAACAGCAGAACAATAAGCATAATCCCAAAGTGCTATATTCCTGCCATTCAGTTGATCATACATCTCCCTTTGAAATGCACTAACATCTATATTTAGATATTCAGACATTTCAAACTTACATGTACTCAGCTATGAAACACAAGGTTACAAACTAAAACTCAGCTGTTTGAGCTCATCTGAAGTTTATAAGCAATGTGTTGATGCCTGCAGAGAGTTACAAGCTCTTTGTTATGCAGCACTGACCTGAGAGGCAGCGACATGCCGGGAAATCAAAAAGGAAAAACAGAAAATTGTAGCCTTGTGTAGTATCTGTGAATCAAGTTTTGCCTGGTTTATTTTTGTTACACCTTGTCAAAACCTTTAACATCTCAATTACTAAATTACTTTAAACAATTCCTGATTTTTTATTCAACTAAACATTTTAGTTAAACAGTTGAGTCAAGGTTGTTGCTTATTCATAGGAGTTGGAATGGGTTGTGAGTGCAGCTGCAGATGTTTGTCCCATTGATGAGCACGGGCAAACTCTGCTCTGCTTTTGCAGTAAACAAACAAGCTGCAGGGTGCCTGGAAGCAGGGCTGGCATAGAGGCAATCAGACACCATCTAGAAGTAAAACATCCAGAACAGCACTGCAAGGGCAGATGCTCTGAGAAAAACTGGTGTATGAACCAGGGAGAAATCAACCTGCCGAGAAGCTTTTCTTAATTTCTTCTCTGTGGATTAGATGGACAACTGAAAAATGAAGCTTGGCTGCATTATTTGTGCTTATAAAATTTCATTTGAAATGCTACTTTATCTCTACTTTAGAGAGAAGTAGTAGCTTCCATAGTGGGAAATCATTGTTTTCAATGCAAGAAAGCATGGCTTGCTAGTATCCCTCTCATTCAATGCTTTACCCCGACAGTAGCTATGACCTGATACTGAGAAGTAAATTTTGCAATGATCACCTATAGTTTGTATGTCATTAGAGAGGTAGTCTTTCTCATAGCTGGTAGGAAGCATTTAGTTTATGTGTGTGTTCTTACCCAAATTTTATTTAGTTTTTATTGTGTTGGGTTTTTTTCCAAACAGAAATAGAAATGTCAACCCCAAATCCTAGTAACAGCTTCCAATTTTTTTTTTCCTATAGATGTCTGATTCTTTATGTGATCCACTGTTAGACTGGAGTTTCTCAAGCATAAAATAAATATTTGGGGAGAAAGTGATTTAGTCATTTTTTAATTCATTGTTGTAATCTCAGCAGGTGAGTAGCATTTTTATTTTGCTGTGCTAGCCTTGTAAAAGGTAACAGGCACATTTGTGTGCTCTCCATAGGCTAGCCTGCATTTAATTCATGTTAGCTTTTTCCCTTAAAAGAAGAGAGTAGGTATAAACCCAGATGGTTATTTGTTATAATTCTACTTGTATAAATGGAAATATTGTAATTTTATCAATCTAAATAATAATTAACAGGAAGTCAGTTATTTTCATAGATTTCTGAGCCTCTTATCAGCAAGTCTTCAGCCTCCAAAGTCTTTTAAGAATTTACTTTCAATCTTGTTATCTGCTATCTTTTTGGATGTTTTCTCTCATATAAAGTGGGTGACTTTGACTTCTTGAAATCTCAGTAACTTCATTTCTAGCAACCATAGTGTGTGTGTTTTCGATGTCATGTTTTTGATTATGTCACTCTTCATTCAAGCTATTTCTGAACACATTTTTTTTTCAATTATTTTCAGTGAGGAATTATCACCGAGACTCCAACATACCTATTTCTCTGATTTTATTTTGGTATGATATAAACAATAAAAACGTGCAGACTTCAAAGTGCTATACATTTTCCAAGCATATAATATAGAGATGGCATTCCTTAAAAAATGCATTATAATATAAAAGCAGATTTAGGTGCCTAAACAGAAATTTGTGGCCAAATGTCTTTGGATATGAGTTCACATTCACAGCATCTATGTAGGGCATGAAGATGTATCAGAGCTGACTGTAGTTAATATAACCCACCATAGCTTTTTAACCTCCTTAAAATGTTTTTGAAGTAGTGTGAGTGTGTGTGTCTTAAACTGTTCTCTGGATATGCTTTAAACATGTCATTTTGTCATTGGAAAATTTTCTTTTTCATTTTCAGTCCCATTTTTTTTTCAGTGTTCTTCTACCTGTTTGTATTATTGAAGTCCCAATATGAAGTCCCAATATGCTTCTGAGTACTGTGAGGTACTAACTCCACCATCTGTAGATCCCACTAACTTTATAAACTTCTAGAACCTTTCACACAGCTCTTGGCTGAGTGGTGGATTGAGGCAATGAAAAAGAGTTTTAATAAAAAGCAGTTCCGGTTCTGATGAATCGTTGTGTCAAGTAAATGGAACTGAATAAACTTAGATGCAGTTTTACATCCTTCTGAAACAAGGCTGGTAAAAACATAAGACAGAGGCAGTCATTAAGAATATGTGGTAAGTTTAAGGGGAAAATTATCTTAGAAAGGATTCAGTCTTTTTTTTTTTTTTTTTTTTTT
>JACDJE010000266.1:1045177-1056687 GCA_016647715.1 Pavo muticus
AAGAATAATTTATATGAATCAGTGTATTTCCTAAAGTGAAATTGAAAATATAAATGCTCTATAAGTATAAACCTATAAAACCTATAAAAGGCATATAAACAGGAGGGGAGTCAGCTCTTTGAAAGGGTAGATAATAGCAGGACAAGGGGAAATGGTTTTAAGTTGAGGGAGGGAAGATTTAGGTTGGATGTCAGGGGGAAGTTCTTTACTACGAGAGTGGTGAGGTCCTGGAACAGACTGCCCAGAGAGGTTGTGGATGCCCTGTCCCTGAAGGTGTTCAAGGCCAGGCTGGTTGGTGCCCTGGGCAACCTGGTTTAGTATTGAATGTGGAGGTTGGTGGCCCTGCCTGTGGCAGGTGGGTTGGAGCTTGGTGATTCTTGAGGTCCCTTCCAACCCAAGCCATTCTATGATTCTGTGATATGATTCTATGATAATGCTGAGGCCTCAATTCTTTTAATACTGCTTTAAATTTGTTCCCCTTTTTTTTTTTTTAATTCAGCTTTCCAAAGTTTTCTGCAAATGAGAAGCTGCTACAAGCTTTATCTTAAAAATTCTAACTTTCACTTTAGTGTAGAATATTTGCTGCCAGTTTAAATTAATCTTTATTAGTAAACAAGGTATACTAGGTCATACAGCAGAAAGGAAGGACTGTACAAATAGGAAATATAGTGAGGGTTAACCCAAAATGTCATGACTAAATAGTGTACTTTTCCTTTCTGGGTAAATAAGCTTTGACTTTAATATGAAATGTGTTCATTCTTTCCTCCATTAAACAATTTTTTATTAGCTAAGTTCTTTTATCTGTTTCCTTGTGATTTCCCTACACACAAATGGAAAAAGCAGAATGTTTCTTTTCTAGCATGAAGGCAGATGGTTGTTTATTATGGTAAAGTTCACAGTGATAGGTTTAGAATATCACTGTCTTGCATGTGCAAAGAAAGTATGTGTCTGATCGTTAATTATAAGATTAACATTTTTAATGTCTCTAAATATTTTAGTATTCTATAAAAGTTTTATAAATTGTTCAATCAATGAATATTTAAATGCCATGTGTTAAAAACAGGAAATCATCTGTTAAATTTGATATTTTGCCTGTGTATATGCTGTGCATTACTTAAAGGTCAGTTCTTTTGACAAAGCTGCAAAACCAGGAGTAAAGTGGGAGGCTGATACAGGCATTTATCTTTTACCTATCCCACTTGCTATATTTTTTTCTCTGATACACACTTTCTGAATACTTGATTTATTGAATAATATTGGTAATAACACCTTAAACATTGAAGATTTATTTTAATAGCAGCTTTTCTATAATTTTCTCATAACTTAATTTCTGACTTGCATCACTGACTAATGTAATTCATTTCAGAATATTTTTTCTTGTATTTATTTGTTTTTTTAAATAAATGTAGCTGGTACATGGAGTAATGATTTCAGTCGTATTTTGAAACAGTGAATGTCATGACTGCTATGTCATTGGTCTATTTATGTCCTCAGTAATGTTTTATACTGTGTATAAAAAGTCTATAACGACTTGCAGCATCAAAAAGAAGGAAGAGAAAGTGGAAATCATTTGCAGAAGTGTGTGAGGAGGGGCAGCCTATCCCATTAGGCTTATTTAATTTAGTACAATTAAACAGAAATATTAGTTTGACTAGATGATCGAGGAATCAAAGGATTCTCATGGACAGACCAACTCTCACACAGGTTCACACAGGTTAAAAAGTTTAACAGAAAGCCGTATCTGTCTTCCCACGTGTTGGCCTTTTGACTTTCTTCCTCCTTTTTCAACTGTTGATCTCATTTACTTAGCTTTCCTCAAGATAAGTCTGGCTATTCTATCGCCAGGTTTATATATTATCCACTTCTTGAACATCCACCAGCTTCAGCTCTACCTTGCTAATCTGTTTCCTTTTGAGAACAAAGACTCAGAGAGCTGTGGTTTTCAGTAGTTCACTTTAACAAGTAAATATGTGGCTGGGGCTATAGGAAATGAATATATTTAATTCTTAAACTACTGAAATGGTGAAGGAAAATAATCAAAAAAATATGAAGCTGAAAAAGGTAGAAGAGAAAAATTAAACAAGGCTTGTGAGAGGCTTGGAGAATATGCCCAATTGGGAGCCACTAAAGGAACTGGGCATGTTTAGTCTGGGGAAGAGGAGGCTGAAGGGAGACATTATTGCTCTCTTCAAATACCTGAAAGGTAATTGCAGTGAGAGTGGGGCTCGTCTCATCTCACTGGTGACAGGACAAGGGGAAATGGCCTCAAGTTGATCCAGGGGAGGTTTAGGTTGAATATTAGGGAAAACTACTTTACAGAAAGGGTGGTTAAGCACTGGAATAGGCTCCCCAGGGAGGTGGTTGAGTCACCATCCCTGAATGTGTTTTAAAAAAGTTAGGATGTGGTGCCCAGGGACATGATTTAGCAGAGGGTTGTTAGAGTTAGGGTAGTATGGTTAGGTTGTGTTTGGATTTGATGATCTTGAGCGTCTTTTCCAAGCTGAGCAGTTCTGTGATATGTCACCTCTGAGGATTATGACTATACGTATCTTTTATCTCTAAATGCCAGGAGAGTCGGTACGTGTTTATCATAAAAAAATATACATGCAGCTCACCAAATTCCAGGATTCTTTTAACACAGATATTTTCACAGCTATTTCTATGGGAAACAAGTCATGTAATCTATTTTCCTTTCTGTGCAGTAGTAGATATGAAGAAAATACTACATTTTAAATGACAGAAAGTATTTAACAATATTGCAGTCCAAGAAAAAGAAATCACCTGTACTTCCAGTATTTAATTATTTTGTTCTTCAGATCTCCATTTTTATTTTTAGGAAAGTTTCTAGATTTGGTTTTGTAAGTTGTATGATTTGGGAGAATTCGTATCAATATATATTTTTTTGTAACTGCAGTTTTTTTTATTGTTTGAAAAAATATTTTATTTTCTGATCATCAGCTTAACCTTTAAATAAATACTTTTTATCTTTTAAAAAATATATTATCATAGATCTTGCAATATGATTTTATGCAAAGGCTTTTAGAAACCAGTCTATTCATAGATGAATATGGAGACAACCACAGATGTCTGAGATTGCTGTTTCTTCTGTGTAACCACTGGTATGTAAACTAATCACTCAGACTGCAACTTCTTGGCATGTTCAGTCTTGTATTTGTGTTTTGTAGAAGCAATTTTCAAAGCAAATAACTCTGGTTGTTGAAAAGAGAGGGCCCTTGGTTCTTGAGGGCAAATGATAATTTTAGTCCAGCATTTATTTTCCAAACTAGTGGACCGGCAGATTATATACTGTATTTGTAGTCCTACGTATTAGCTTGGAGATTCTCATTGAATGTGGTTAATACTTGCGGTGAGGTCTTGTCTTTCAATTATTTACACCTACTTCTTCCAGGAAATAGCTCTTTTCTGAGAATCATATGTGACTGACTTGGCTATCAGTCCTAGAGTTTGCCCATTATAAAAGAAGTTTTCATGTATAAAGTAGGTATAAGAAAGAGGCTCTTTTTTAGTGTTACTAGAAACTGATCTATTTCATTTTGCAGTTGTGTGAGGAAGCACAATGCAAAATCACTGATGTGAAACTATCTTTCCTTATTAGCATGGGTAGAAGGAGTGAGCCTGCCTCAGGTTCAGTGCTGGAAATAGGCAAAGGCCTCTTCTCCTGGGACTTCAGCAAAAGACAGAGGAAGAAAACAGTTGTTTTGTCAGACTGTAGTTTCAGTGAACTGCATTCTCTTTGTCCTGAATTTAAAAATTCATTCATACATGTTTCAGATAGTTTTGTTAAGTATTGCAGCCACACAAGGAGAATTGAGGAAAAGAAACAAATCAGACATTAGCTATCTATAGTGCTGTACATTGCAAGGTATGTTACCCAACATCGTGTTTGGGTCTGTTTACCTCTGTGAAAATTAGCAAGGCCTAACATAACCTTCACTGGATTTCATATAATGTGACAAGAGGAGTTACCAATGACACAAGGCATAGCCATGTATGTATTTATACGCATAGATGTGCACACAACTTCAATTAAAGGAGCTATTTTACATGATAGTAAAAAAAAAAAAATATTTGACTTTCTGATATGAGACTGCAAGTTTTGTGAGCTCTTTCACTATTTTTTTAAAGAAGCAGGAAAAAATAACAATACTGTGGCACATCGTTATTACATATTGAAGTATTACATCCTTGTGCTTGGTCTCTTAACTGCTTTTTAAACTGGGAAATCTCTAAATGATTATGTAGATTTGAGAAACCTGGATAAAGATAGGTAGTTTTGACATTGATCTAAAAGTGTCTTTTAAATGAAGAGTCAGAATGTTGTGTTAGTATAGGCAGAATATGTGAGTCATAGTAAAAAATATTTCTTATAAAAAGCAAAATTCTGAAGGTTATGCTCTAATTATCATTTATGTTTGGGGAGTTGTTAATATGCCTGAAGTGGAATGAAATTTCCTGCTAAACTGTTACGAAAAAAAGAGTCAGACATCTTTTCATTTATTTAATTTCTTTGTAACTTTTTAGCTTTGTAACTAAATTTGTAACTGCTTTGTTGTCAAGAAAATGTAAAAACAAACCACCTTGTAAACATACCAATTTTAGTAATATTTCTGTTTATTCAGACATACTAGTAAATTTCCCTATCCACGCTAGTCTCTTTGGATCATGTCTAATATAAAGTTTAGATTCACTTAGACCAACTGTTGCTCTGTAGCTGGGGAATGACTCATATTTCATCCCCCAAGGGATCCATTTGAGGACAGTCAGATAGATATGATCTCAATTAGCGGTTGAAGATAGGGNGGGGGGAAAAAAAAAAAAACAACTACCTAACTACTAGGTTTTCTGTTTTAAAATCCTAATTATTTTGCATTACCGCTTTTCAGAAAGGTGTGGGGGTTTTTTGATAGATTTTGTAACTGGCTACAGAAGCTGTTTTAGCATTTAAGTTGCAGTCAGTTATTAATGTTGGTAGATAATTCTCATAGTATTGCACATCATCACTGTTGTACAGAAAAAGATAAAAACGCCTCGATTGTGATTATGCAACTGTAACATCCTCCTAATGAACTTCCCGGGGTATAAAATGCTGACAGCTAGAGTTAAAAATGCCCTTTCCAGACTGCTAGTGTATCTGAGCTAATATCACCTTGTATTACAGTGTGAAAGTAGGTCATTAGTCTCACTATATGAGAAAACAATCAATGGAAGCCAGCTCAAAAAAATAATTGCAGTGTGTTGCGGTAGATATCAGAGAATATTACACTTTTCAGCCTTTCCCAAGTCTATAATGCATTAAATCATATACATTCAGCTTTATCGGTGTAAAAAATGAATTCTGTTGATATCTTCTACATAGTTTGCATTTTCTTTCAGTGGCTGTACAAACTGCACCACAGAACAGTGGAACAGAAAAAGTGGGTTTCCTTCAAGGATAACAGATTTATTTTCCAGTCAGTGTGTGTTTCATTGAAGCATTTTCAATATTTCCATAAAGCATTTTGTCTATATACACACATTTATTGTACTAAAATTACTTCTCTGTTCCGAAGAACACAGTAGACATTCTCTGTATCAGCTATAAATTGTTGTATTCTTAATGGGAGAATTTTGATTTTCCAGAAAGTTATGCTAGGAGTAGGCAATGTTAAATTTAAACAGGAGTTCGGTAGACATCTTGTGGTACCAGCCCAGATCAGGGTATGTGTACAACCACTGCACTAGGTGATTCCTTTTCTGGATTCCACTCGTGTCTGACTGGTGCATATTCTAATCTAGTTCTACTTTACAAATGATCTGTCAGTCTCAAGGAATCTTCTGCTCTTTGGTGTTTTCAGTGGAAAAGGATGTAATCCAGGTCTGAATAATGCCATTATTCAAAGAGCACTTACCTCATGGAGCCACAGACTTTGGTCGACCTATCTTCTGGACCACTGACTGAAACAACTATTTTTATGTTGCTGATAAAAAATATGTCATCCTAAGCCATTTCCATCTTTGAAACTTAACCAGGACAGGCCTGCTGAGTTCCTACAATGGGGTGAACTGACTGTCTTTCAACTACGTTTTTGGAGAATTTACCTATTTATCTTGTCCATGTAAAGGATGTAGTTATCTTCTCTGGTTCCCTTTTCTGTAACTTTGTTTCAAAAATCAAGCGTGGAAATGTAACTGAATTATAACCACTTCATGAGCAAATTTAAAGCAGGGGACTACTACAGTAAGACAGTGTTGTAACTAGAGCTATGATGGTTAGGACTGAAACATCCTAGTTTAGACACAATGGTAACTGTTCCGTTCAGTAAAACCTGAATAGGAATTTAAAAAAAAAAAAAAAAAAAAAAAAAAAAAANAACAATACTGTGGCACATCGTTATTACATATTGAAGTATTACATCCTTGTGCTTGGTCTCTTAACTGCTTTTTAAACTGGGAAATCTCTAAATGATTATGTAGATTTGAGAAACCTGGATAAAGATAGGTAGTTTTGACATTGATCTAAAAGTGTCTTTTAAATGAAGAGTCAGAATGTTGTGTTAGTATAGGCAGAATATGTGAGTCATAGTAAAAAATATTTCTTATAAAAAGCAAAATTCTGAAGGTTATGCTCTAATTATCATTTATGTTTGGGGAGTTGTTAATATGCCTGAAGTGGAATGAAATTTCCTGCTAAACTGTTACGAAAAAAAGAGTCAGACATCTTTTCATTTATTTAATTTCTTTGTAACTTTTTAGCTTTGTAACTAAATTTGTAACTGCTTTGTTGTCAAGAAAATGTAAAAACAAACCACCTTGTAAACATACCAATTTTAGTAATATTTCTGTTTATTCAGACATACTAGTAAATTTCCCTATCCACGCTAGTCTCTTTGGATCATGTCTAATATAAAGTTTAGATTCACTTAGACCAACTGTTGCTCTGTAGCTGGGGAATGACTCATATTTCATCCCCCAAGGGATCCATTTGAGGACAGTCAGATAGATATGATCTCAATTAGCGGTTGAAGATAGGGTTTCACCTTTTTTTTTTTTTTTTTTTTGTATTGCCATGATTTTATATTAATTCCTGCTGTGTCTGTCAGTATTTTTACTTGTATGTTTTCAAAAGATTCATTATTTATTCTCCACTAAACATTACTGTCATTATTTAGGCTCTGTGTCCTCACCACATCTTATTTCTGTACTTTCTTTCTTCTGAAATAACTTAACCAACAGAAAAAATGTAACCAGGTAGGATGTATTTTTCCTTCCTGAAGTTCTGACAAAGATTTTTCTCTACTGTTACCTTTCATGTTCTTCCTATGACCTTTGAAGTTTTGACAGATCCCACTAACACGATCATGCATAGAGTTTGTATGGATTTGAAAATATGTAAAGAGGGGAAGACATCCATTCTCATATTGACAGCAAAATCACCTGGACTTGGTAGGTGAAATTCATAGAATCACAGAATGGCTTGGGTTAGAAGGGACCCCAAGGATCATCAAACACCAACCCCCCTGCATCAGGCAGGGCCACCAGCCTCCACATTCAATACTAAACCAAGTTGCCCAGGGCCCCATCCAGCCTGGACTTGAACACCTCCAGGGATGGGGCATCCGCAACCTCTCTGGGCAGCCTGTTCCAGCACCTCACCACTCTCATAGTAAAGAACTTCCCCCTGACATCCAACCTAAATCTTCCCTCCTTCAATTTAAAACCATTTCCCCTTGTCCTGCTATTATCTACCCTTTCAAAGAGTTGACTCCCCTCCTGTTTATAGGCTCCCTAGGTACTGGAAGGCTGCAATGAGGTCACCCCACAGCCTTCTTTTCTCCAGGCTAAACAAACTCAGCTCTCTCAGCCCGTCCTTGTAGGAGAGGTGCTCCAGCCCTCTGATCATCTTAGTGGCCCTCCTCTGGACCCTCTCCAACAGCTCCCTGTCTTTCTTGAACTGGGGGCCCCAGATCTGGACACAGTACTCCAGATGGTGCCTCACAAGGGCAGAGTAGAGAGGGACAATCACCTCCCTGTCCCTGCTGGCCACCCCTCTTTTGATGGAACCTTCTTCTTAGTTCATAAAATTTTGGAGAATATCCCCAGTCCAGTGTCATTTTATCAGTTACTGCATGTCAGGTTTGTATTTGCTATGGGTTGATTTGCTTAAGTGTTTTTGAAAGTGGAGAACAAGACTGAGGGAAAAGCAGCTGGGTTCATAAGCGGTAAAGCAATTTTGAGCTAAACCTTCATCTGCCCTTCTGAACTGCTGGTAGAATTTTACCACCTCAGAAACAAATGTCAGTGTAACTGAGCTTCAAGGTAATTTAATATTACATTTTTATATAACTTAGAAATTGTGTCCCAGATCCATTGGAGTGTGTCAGCTTTACATCTATTTAACTTTAAGAACATGAGAAATAGGAGTGACTCATGTGCTTCATGTTGAGGACTCTGGCATTCTGCTACTTCAGATCCCAAACTGGAATCCATCCTATTCCTAGTTGGATCAGTGATGCGGCTTCTCAGTTAAAAACAAATTACATCTCGAACACTTCCAGAGCACTTTGTGAAACTGTAAAGGATTATAGCATTTTTCTATGATTATTGATTAAGACCAGATTAAAAGTTTGATTTAACAATCGTTTCAGATACATCTTAGTTATATCTAGAGGGAAGATAAGGTAAGGAAGGATAAGGAAGGAGGTTTTTGAGACAAGGTAAACATTGAGCAAAGCGTCAACCACTTACAACAACTGTTGTCCAAGATGCTGTAAAATTATTGCAACTGCCACTTGCCACCAGTTCAAGATCTTCAGAGCACTTATAGGGTCTATTGCTATAGGGTATACTGCAGAGTATTAATTGCTTTGAAAAATGACTGTAAAAACAGTTAAAAATAATGATAGAAATACTCTGAAGAGACATCAGTTTGCTAGTATGTTCTCCATTCGTCATTCACATCTCTTTACATCCAGTCACGAGCTATTTAAAATAATAGCTTTTAGGTACTGTATAAAAATTTCTTATTTTATCATGTGGGTACTATTTAAAATGAGACAGCTATCACATTTAGCTATAAAGGCTTGCATGGATAAGTACTTTTAAAGAAGTTATCCTTTTATTTTTGGGAAAAAACAGTGGATAAAAGCAGTAGACAACTCTCTCTCTATCCTCATGTAAATCAGACCTTTGAAATTTTGACATTTCTAGCATTCGGCATTAAAATTGCTGTTTAATATGAATGAAAGATTTCTTGTAATAGTAATCTTAAGGAGAACTGAAATAGTTTGATAACAAACACCATTTCAGACAATAACAGATGGGAGAAAATGAAGTAATGAAGAATTTAGAATTTGTGGGGAAAAAGCTTTCTTTCCTTCATTTTCCACTTGAAAATGTTGGTATAAAAATCGATTGTTTCTAAAGCCTGTAACCTATTCAGCTACTAATCTCCCAGCTCCTTCATGTCATTTTTCATTCAAAGATAAACACTGTTGTGCAGGTGACAAATGCGTGTTTTTTTCCTTCCTTCTCCAATTATGGCATTTGCTGGAAATACCTTCTTTTGGTAATGCCTGAATTCTTGCCATTTGTTCTGTTTGTGCTAATTTGCTGATAATCAAGTCATCTGCAGAAATGCTATGTGCCTCCCCAGGCAGTATGACAATGCAACTGCGGTCTTATTTTCTGAGCCTGTCTCATTTGCATTCTTCCACAGGAAACACCATGTACTAAAGCAGGTGAGGTGTTTTAAATAATCTCATTGAGCTTTATTACATAGCCCGTAAGAATGTGACATAGAAGACTGTGTTCAATTTAATAGCATAGAATAAATAGTAGTTAGTTAGGTTTTTTGCCAATGAAATCACCTGCATTACTGAGTTAGGATAACTGTAGACAGTTTGATTTCAAGAATGCTGCAGTTAACCACAGAAGGGGTGTTTCATTTCTGGATAAAAAGGCGTGCAACTGCTGGTCCTACACCATTCATATGAGTTTCAGTCAGCTGAGAGTGATTCTACCATCGCTAGGACCCTCACCTCAGCACATTTCTCAGGAGCATGTCAGCTGGCAGACCCTTTTGTGCCACCTCCCAAAATGAGTGTTCATTCGTGGAATACCTTGAGTTGTAGGGGACCCACAAGTGTAATCGAGTCGATTTCCTGGCTCCACACCGGACTACACAAAATTCAAAATCTATGTCTGAGAGCGTTATCCAGGCACTCCCTTAAACTCTGGCATCTCGGGTCATAAAATCTCAAGAGTCATAGAATTGCAGGGATTGAAAGGAACCTCTAGAGACCGAGTCCAACCACCCTGCTAAAGCAAGTTCCCTACAGTAAGTGACCATGACCAGGGTCTGTGTCCACTGCCCTGAGCAGCCTGTTCCATGTCCGACCGCCTTCTGGTGAAGAACCTTTCATTATCCCTGACCTGACCCTCCCCTGACACAGATCCATGCCATTCCCTTGGGCCCTACCACTGTCACCAGAGAGCAGAGCTCAGCACTGCGCCTCCAATCTCTGTGGACTGACTAGACTTGAGGCACCGCAGGGTACAGTTGGCCCTTTTGGCTGCCAGGGCATACTGCTGACTTCCTATCCAACTTGCTGTTGGCCAGAACCCTAGATTCCTTTCCACAGGGCTGCTCTCCATGTGTAGATCAGTTCTGTGCAGAACACGTGGGAGGTGTTAAAGCCTGTGAGTATGCGTGGAATAGGAATTAGGGAAAAAAACTGAATGCACCATCAGCAGAGCAAAGGGTTGAGGTATTACCTGAACAGAAAAGCAACTTTCTGTTAGATTCTTGCTCTGTGTTTTAGGCAGCAGACTGCATAAACAAAAATAGTTTTCCTAAGTGACTTACATTTGTTCATACCAAGAATTTTCTTCTTTAAGAAAATAAAGACAACTCTCCTATTAGCTTCTGTCAATCATAATACATTGTAATTGGGTAATTGTCAGCGGATTTTTTAGGATAGCTGTTCAAGTTCCAAGAGCTTAAGAATTTTAAAATTTGTGAGATGATCACGAAGAATTCTTGATGTCCATTAAGTCTTGGCCAGATAATCACAATCCTGAAACAGTTATTTGAATTACAGTGTTTGCCTTCTGAAAATACCAGCTGCTGAATTCAATTTCCAGTGGACAACTGACTTGCAAAAACATTTTTCAACACGTGGCATTATTCTTAATACCATGCTATGGAAATAATCATAGCTCTGTAGTTACTTTGTCTTTTTATTCACATTAACTATCTGTTTCAGCAGAACTGGTGAAATTCAGCAAATTAAAGAGTATAAGTCAACCGTACGCTTATATTACGAAGAATGTATGATGTGGCAAAGTACAGCATTGTAAGTTTTCTTTCTGAGTTTAAGAGCAGAAGCCTGGTCCCTGTTGGATTCCTGTCTCTTCAGATCCATTTTCTCATATAACAAGGGATATACTAGTGGTTTTTTATAACAGTACCAAAAAAAAAAAAAAAAAAAAAAAAAAAAAAAAAAAAAAAA
>JACDJE010000266.1:1065639-1116867 GCA_016647715.1 Pavo muticus
AAAACTTTGAAAAGGTTAACTTCTATGAACATGCTGAAGATTAAGTATTATTCCTTCTGCCCTTGATGTTTCTGGATAACAGTGTGTGCATAGTAAAACCAGAAAGTTTTCTGTGCTATATTTCACTACAGGCTTGTGAGCTCCTTATTTACTTCCTTTTGTAATTGTGGCATGCCTGATAATTCAGACCAGCTGCTTGCAAAATTCAGTTAGCGTCCCTTGTAATCTTCAACATTAAGAGAATGTGGTGAAGATCAAATGGAAATATCTCATGGAAATGTGAGGTGGGAATTTTATTAAGATAATTGTCAGCTAAAGATATAGTGTAAGAAAATGATCAGAGAATTTCACCAAAAAGCTAAATACATGTGCTATCAAACAAATATTATTTCAGAAGGTATACTCAAATAGTTGTATTACAATTTGAAGTTAATGACCACTGTACTTTACTTTTTCTCTTTGTTCTCAAAACCCGTGGTCTGTATTTTGCATTCTTCTGCTAGTTCCTTAAGCTCTTCTCTCAAAAGTCTGCATTAGCTTGTTCTTTATTTATTATTGCTTCTGAGACTGCTAGACCATTACATAAGTGACACAGTGGAGAACAGAATCTACCATGCAGCTTAGCTTGGTGTTCTGCACCTATCACATCAAACCTACAATAAAAAAAAAAAAAAAAAAAAAAAAAAAAAAAAAGAAGGAAGGCATTAGAGAGGAATAGTAATAAATATATTCCAAGATGACCTGAATCACTATAGTGAAACCACAGAAATAATTTTGTTTGGCTGTAGGCACTGGATTATACAGTTGAATTAAAGGTAGCAAAGAAAAGCCCTCACCAAGGTGGAGCATGAAGAGAGATTACATTCCAGAGTTTTACACTTGAGAGAGAAGTTTAGCAAAAAGTTTATGTCAGGTGGTTTTGTAGGATTAGTTTCCTAGAGCCAACTTGTTTCACAGTAACAGTAGAAGAGATACTTGCAAGGCAATGTTCAATTCAAGAAAAGAAGTGACAAAGTCAGAAAGACTGAAAGAAAAGCAAAGTAGACCATCGATCAAAGAATGTGAATGTTTCTCTCACAGAGTGTATTTGAGGAAAGAAAGAACAATCAAATAAGGAAGTGGAAAAGAATCCTCTCCAAGTAACAGTGATTTAGTAGAGCGAAGCCTTGTACCTCAGAGTAACTTAGAGACTGCTTCAGGATACTGGAGGCAGTTGCATGAATGTTCTGCAGGAAACTGATTTTTCCATGCAGTTGCTGACATACACTCTTTCTACTTTGAACTGGCAAGTTCAGTTCTTGATAGATAAACCGTGACTATTAAATAGTATAGGAGAATTAGCCTCAGACTCACTGTTTAACCTTTGGATTTTTGTCACTCACTGCAATTCCTGTTGTACATTCTTCTCCAGTCTTATATGGTAATTATGATGCAAAGTGATAATTCACTCTCTCTTTCTTTAACTGGATACTTTTTAAGATTTGCTTCAGAGAGGTCCTTATATACCCCCTAGGGTAATGGTAGGGCTTCTGATAACTTGGAACAGCTGCTATTGTTAGCTAATATCATAAAAGATATGAGACTTAATGAATTAGGTGCTACTGTAATCCATCAGATTTCATACTTCAGTAGTGAAATCTGTCCAAGAGCAATCAAGTACCATGAAGTTAAGTTCCAAAACCCTTTTTCTGCCAAGGAGCAGCAGATCATCTAGAAGGGTCGTGTTTTCATAGACATAGTCAGATGTCTTTAACTCAGTACTGTACACTACAAATCAACTTGTTCTTACTAAAATGCTTCTGAATAGAAGCCTAATACTGTGGATGCAGTTGTCTGATCATGAGCTTTAAATCTGCTGCCAGTAGTTTAAGATCAACTGTAGATACACCATGTTGTTTTTTTTAAGATCCTGTTAATCACAGATTTTTGTAAAACATGAGCATTTGATTTTGTTTATCCAATAAAGGCATGTGTATCTTATCAGTGATTTTTTTTATTAATTCTTTCTTATCCCAGAAGAAAATCTTTTTCCAGAAAGGAAAGCTTAACTTTACTCAAATTTGAAAACTCAATATATTAATTTTCAAAATGGATCTTCAGGATTCATTTGCATAAAGCAATTTTAAAGTATGTATTTGTGTATCAGCATGATATGAATTTACATTAGGTATCAGTCTTTCATTTTTGGCATCAGATGTTCTGTTATTAGTAAGAAATGTGGTGGATTTTTTTTGTCTAGTAATTACATGTTGACAATTTCCCTCAGTTTCAGTTAATTAAAAAACTTTACCTGAATGACTGGCTTATATGAGAGAAAACAACCACTTATGCCAAATATCCAGTTTATATTTTCAACATGTTTAGAAAGCTGTAATATCTCTGGCATTAGATTTCTCTTGAGAAGAATCTAAGATCAGAGTTTATCTTGTTTGAAACAGTTTTGTGATTATTACAATCACAAGTAAATCCATACCTTGTTACTTGCCGTGCTAGAATACATGGCTGATCCACAACATCATAGCTTTTATACAATAATCCAGGTTATGCTCCCATTACTGGCATTTTCCATTATACTTTGTCCAGATACAACGTTGCACCGCTCTATGCACTTTCAGATGGTCAGCGGTGTATGGTTGTGCTCTCAGCTTTTACTGAGAAGTCACTGGTCTTCAGGCAGTGTGTGAACAACTCATGAATCATGTGAGTTTATTAGCATGGGGATTCACGCATTTCTGACAGGTACTGCTGTCTGTGTGTTTTAGTCTAACTTCATGCCTTTTACACCAGATCTCATTCATGTCTCACCAATTTTGAATAGGAATAAGTATTTCTCTAAACATCCAGTTCCCATCCTTGGAATACCAGAAAGACATGATTGCTGATATCTTCATGCATGGCTATATGTCATGAAACTGATTGTCATCTAAATTAGTTAAATATGGCTGTTTTATTATGCACCATATTCTCTATCTACAAGAAGAATCTGACCTCTTCACGCCAGATTATATTTCATATGGTGCATCAGATATACAGGACATTGTAACAGGCAACTTTAGGAGATGTACTCTCTTTGTGCTACAAGTGAGAAATCAAAGGCTTTGTATGACAAAGTATCTTTAAAGATGTGTTTAAGTGTGTAATACTTGGGCTTTCATTAGCTTTTAAAAGTATGCATGTCAAACAGGATTCAAAGAATTGGTTTCTGGAGTTCAATTCCTTTTAGCTTTCCTCCTCAACAGCATAAGTTCCACCTGAAGCTCTTGTCACCAAATGAAGTTTTGTAAATAAATAATCAGTGTTTGAGACTTTGCATAGCAGATTTTCATATCTTCGTAAGATATAGGACCTGAAGTATAAGGAGTACTTTAGATGGCAGTAGAGGCAATCTATCAGGATTCTGATACCAATGAGAGCTTGATATTTTTCATGTTACTGGGTTTATTAAAACTGAAATAGAGCTATTTGACATTCAATTTGGTTGAAAATTATTTAGCAGCTATCAGCTATCTTTTCTGTGTATTAAAAAAAAAAAAAAAAAAAAAAAAAAAAAAAAAAAAAANATTTTGATTTAGAAACATGACTGTACCTTAATTTACCATTTTTAGCCTATGGAGCTCTCTTAAGTAAGTAGCAATGTGAGCCCTAATAGATATATTGAGAAAAGTCACCTGTAGTTTGTCAAAATAATAGGTTTTTGAGCTCTGATGGCACTTTCTTTGGATTCTGTCATTACAAGTAAGTTCCATCTGAAGTTCTGAATTTCAGGATTTTAACATAGAAATACATTTCCATGTGAAATCTTAATGTATCAGTACCATTTTATAATTTTTATCCTTTGTACTCTTCAAGAGCTGGTAACAGCTCTCAGATCTTCAATGTTTAGTGTGTTTCAAGTCTTCTATCTTTGAAAATTGAAGTAATCCAGCTATTTGTTGGTACTTTCTGCAGCTGTCTCAAAAAACAAATGAATGACAAAGCTGTCTGAACTCAGTCTGTTAAGATGATTTTCATATGAATAAAGACTTGCTATTGAGTAGTCTATCACTTAGAATCCATTTAGTCTGAACTCTTTGGTATCACTGAAGTATGTTTTTAATTTGAATATTGATATAACAGCTGCGGACATCCATTTATAATTTCATGAGGGCTGCCGTTGTTATAACTTCAGGAGATCAAGACAATACTTTTTATTATTTGTCCTCGATATAGGATATAACAATGGTTTCTTTTGCAAGGAAAAGGGAGTTCAAATTTTCAGCACAAAATATACAGTGCACTTGTGTCAGTGGAAAATACAAGTAAGCAATACATTTCAAACAATTACCTCGTGTGGTGGTTACTCATTTTGTATTGCATACTCTAGATGTTATAAGAAAGTTACATAATGTGTTAATGAAGTTATGCAGGTATTTTAGCTATAACTTGTAGAACTTGGTATTGACTTCTGTACATCAGTCCTAGATTAAGTACTGTGCAGGCAGCAACTTGGATGCAGCAAATTTTAGTACAGTTTATAGAAGGCTGTGTGATATTATCTGTACTTAAGTACTTGCTGAAGTGTTTGCTTTATTAAATATGCAAACTGAAGTTAGGGAAGATATGTAACTGAATTAACACTGAGAAGTCCCTAGTATTCTGTGATTTACTTGATGAGACCTTCAGAGAAATTTAATAGTGTGGAGTTAGCAAATTCATGAAAACTTTTGCCCATGAGAAAAGAAAGCCTTTAACTAAAGTTTAATGAGAAAAGTATTAATAATCGTCCCCAAAGTAGGGTGAAGGGGAATAGGAAACTTGCTGTGCTTTGGTACTATTGATTATGGGCTCCTAGAATTCTTCATTATCAGTCAGGTTTGCATTGCTTATAAATGTATTAGAGTTCTGGGACAGATCACTCATTGTTAAAGTGACGGTTTAATCCCTAAAGACAGGCAGGGTGTACAGCCTAGATATGTGTGGTCTCTCAGTAGCATCCCTCTTGTACTTCTACCTTCTTTCCAGGTAACTTTGTAAAAGACTATAAAGAATTCTATTGATTGAGCTCTGAAAGTTGTAAATGTGATTTATGAGCTATATTTGATTAAAAGTGTGGCTGCTCTGGGGGACACAGACATTTCTTCCCCCTTGGTCTAACACTGTGTAAATCACTTAAATCCATTGCCTGAGAGAGTATGCCCTTATAAAAGACTAGTAAAAATGGAAAGTTGCATTGGAAAACTATGTAGGAGAGCTTTATTTTAACCAGAGTGCTAAGGCAAAAGAAGATGCATGAGTATAAGAGAAGTAAAGCAGTGCAAACATTATTCACTGCAAGAACAGCGTAATACAGTTTTTCCAGGAATTTTTTAACTACAGCAGTTTGAAGGTAGTAAAGTACAGCTTGACAGCAGGTTAAGTAGCTGAACTGTCACGCTCTGCATTGTCTCCTAATTATACTTTTATTGGATATACGGTGTTATATATCCAGCTTCATGTCAGCAAGGAGAAAACTTCTGTCATCTTAAAAAAAAAAAAAAAAAAAAAAGAAGAATGTAATTAGCATAATGGATTTTAAGCAGAAAACGTATTTGTCCAGTTTTCAAGAAGCAACTATTTGCCTTTCAAATTGTTTACTTGTAAACACCTCTTATTTTACAGACTTGGACTCATACTGCTTTAAAGTTAGAACCAAGTGAACGTGCAGAGTGAAGGTACGTGATGGTGCCCTCACTACTAATTAAGATGAGGCACTTTTGTGTGCCCACCTGACTTATCTCTTGTGGCTGATAGCCAGTGAGGCTATACTGTGTAATTTTAAAAGAAAAATGTCTCTCTTTTTATTATCAACCTATAAAATTGGCTAGGAGACCATGCTTCCTATACCAATTGATCATACTGTACTTGCAATATACTGCAACTTTTTTCCTGTATTAATCATGTTGCTAATGAGAATAATTTAGGGAAAAGAATATTTCAAGTCTTTGTATTTCAGGGTGTTAATGACTTAGGAAATTAATATTTAATAGGAGTTGAAAAAGCTTGTTCAAAAACTGATTGGGTAACTTTTCTCTAATATGGATCAACTTTTCATTTCAATTAACACTGATTTTAGTTGTGTCTCAAGAGATATGAGATGTAAATAGCTGTAATGAACTTTGTGGATAGTTATAGAAGACCTATAATGAAATTTTAAAGAATGTGACAAGTTATCTGAGACTTCCTGTATATTCACCCCACAAACATACTTTCATCAATCATGGGTAACTATACATACTTCTGACTTCTAACTGTGGAAAAAAAAAAAAATTGCTTCTTTTGGATCGCTATCGTTAATTACCTTGAAAATTCTTAGTCTGAACTGCTGGGTGTACTATATTCAGTTAAACACTAGTGCTAAGCTGCAGACAATACTTTGTTATTCTGTTTAGCTCTCTGAACCTTCTGATATGAGGAATCCCGGGCATATATATAGACTAGGAGGAGCAGTCCTTGAGAGTAGCCCTGCAGAGAAGGATCTGGGGGTCCTGATGGACAAAAAACTTAACATGAGCCAGCAGTGTGCTTGCTCATGCAGCTCGGAAAGCAAATTGTATCCTGGGCTCCAGCAGGGACAGGGAGGAGACTGTTCCCTCTCTACTCTGCCCTTGTGAGGCCCCATCTGGAGTACTGTGTCCAGGTCTGGAGCCCCCAGTATGAGAAAAACAGAGCTGTTGGAGAGGGTCCAGAGGAGGGCCACAAAGATGATCAGAGGGCTGGAGCACCTCCCTTACAAAGACAGGCTGAGGGAGCTGGGCTTGTTCAGCCTGGAGAAAAGAAGGATGCGGGGTGACCTCATTGCAGCCTTCCAGTACCTAAAGGGAGTGTATAAACAGGAGGGGAGCCAACTCTTAGAAAGGGTAGATAACAGCAGGACAAGGGGAAATGATTTTAAGTTGAGGGAGGGAAGATTTAGGTTGGATGTCAGGGGGAAGTTCTTTACTATGAGAGTGGTGAGTTGCTGGAACAGGCTGCCCAGAGAGGTTGTGGATGCCCCATCCCTGGAGGTGTTCAAGTCCAGACTGGATGGGGCCCTGGGCAACCTGGTCTAGTATTAAATGTGGAGGCTGGTGGCCCTGCCTGTGGCAGGGAGGTTGGTGTTTGATGATCCTTGAGATCCCTTCCAACCCAGGCCATTCTGTGATATTATGACAAATGATTTTGTCACTCTTGAGCATGCACTTCTGTTTTCCTCAGTTAAGTTCTACGTGCAAAATGGATTTGTAAAATGTTGTACTGAACTTTCTGGACAGAGGCACCTAGAAAATAGCAGCAATACTATTTTAAATGTTTCTGGTTATAATTAATTATCTCTAAAATGTGTTATTCCTCAAAACATGTCTATTTTGCAGTCACAGTTATCAAGTGCTATTAGCAACTGGTTTTAGCAAGCTAGCTCTTGTAGCCCTGAACTCAAGCTGTGATAACCAAACTCTCAATGACTATTTGTAAATATTGACCATCTGCAATTACTTGAATGAAGCTCTCTCTTAAAAGGTGTATCTCTGTGAAAGCTCTAGAGTTTGAGTAACTGTCTTCTTACCTTAAACCTATTAATAGCTTTAACCAGTATTGTCAGATTTCTCACCATAGTTCTAAAAAAAGAGATGAAGCCCCAGTTTTCCAGGCTTGAACATCCTCTGATCTTCTGATATTTAGGATTGTATTTGTGATAGCCATGTGCCGGGCTAAACAGAGTTAAACACAAAGCCTACAACCAAGAACTGGATTTTTATTTTCATTGTGATGCCCATGTGTTGTGCTTCAGCCCTATGGGCCCCTGTTGAAGGAACACCTTTCCAAAGTGTCTTAAGTGTAGGGTTTACTTCTTTTTGAGCATAAACAAATGCAATTTTCTCTGATTTTTCTCCTATAAAATTAAGATAGCTCTTGCTTAAGAAGTTTATTAGACAAATGACTGTTGTTTTATTGCACTGCAGTGGTAAGGTTGTACAGAAGTGTTAACTTGTATTTCATTTGGATTTTGTTTAGCTAGTATCTGTATAATTCATATTGACATTATGTGGATTCTTTTGATGCTAATAATAATAAAATGGGAAATTTGGTAATGAGCTCTCATTTAGCTGAGGCTGCTACATCACCCTAAGGCAACGTTTTTTTCCTTATTACTTCAATCTGACAGTCTGAATTCGTTTTTTCTGTATCTCAGCTTCTATTCAGTTTTTTTTTCCTTAGATGTGCTTTAAAGACGTGAGCTATATAGAAGCGTTAAAAGGGAAGAAGTATTGTGAACATGCCTGGGGGTCTTCTAAGGATAGCTCATTGCTGATTGTTTGCTTAAATATGGAGATATCCTACCTCAGGCAAAAAATTATGGTGATCTAAAAGTTTCTTATAACTGTTTTACATAATTCAACCAGATTCTTTTTACTTAAGTGCCACCTAATTTATAAAACCACTTTTCCCAGTTTCTCTGCCTTCCTTATTCCTGGCACTAACCAGTCTGCCAGATAAAGTAGGCTTAGTGTGTCTGTGGTGATGCAGCTGCTGCTGCATTATCGCTTCTGGGAAATTCTTACTAATTCTTTGTGCTAATCTTCACATGGTAGTCAAGACTAAACAAAACAGAAATCTTCCAACCCTCATGGACCAGTGTTCTTTCAGCATGTGCCATTTTTCCTTCCATGGATATGGGAGCTTCACATGCTTTCTTTTGCTTTTGAGTAGACAATGGAGATTTTTGCTTTTTTTGTTTGTTTTCAGGCTCATGTAATACTGCCATTAAATATAGTCAGCGGTAGCTGCAGTAATCATCTCATGCTTTGAAATATAATAAGTATTAAATAGCTTGTGAGCAACTGCTTATAAAGACCACCCACGCTTTTACTTCATGTACCTCAGTAGACATTCCTTCTATGATAAATGTTACTTGTTGATCTTGCATCTAAGTCATCTTGCAGCTAGCCATACTGAATGCTCAGTGCTTGATTTCTTCAAGACAAAGTGTATGTTTCAGACATACTCTAGAGGTCTAAGCATAACAGAAACAATTCTAGCAGACCCAGATACTGATAGATACCCACAAAGTGAGAAAAACATTGTCATTTTGTCTACCAAGACATCCATTACTAACAATATCTCAGATCCAAGTTATGCTAAACTATTTGCTTAAGCAGCTTTGCCTGTCACTGGATTTGATAATAGTATATTTAGCTGCCACCTCAGCCATGTATCATCTGTTCCAGGGCTTTCTCAGCATTTTGTCAGCAAATGGCAGCCTTTTCAAAGGATTTAAATAAAATTGTTCAGCTAAATGAATGTATACTGGCTTTATATTAGCATTTGGTTTTATCAAACCTCACAGTCTCAGTTTCAATCTTACGGGCATTTTACCTCATTACTAGTGACAGTGCCTCCCAGAAAGAAGTGGATAATAGACATAGATCATTGAATCTCCTGACATATTTCATAAAACTGTATCATAAACATATGCTAGTTAGCTGTGTATGGTTTCATAAATGAATCTATCCCCACACCAGTATTTCCAAATGACTTTCAGAGAAGGAGGTCACAGACTATATAGTATCGGACTACTGCAGAGAATATTCACTCTGTCTAGACAGATATGTCTTAGAGTATGTTCTAGACAGAATACATAGCTGAAGAGTAAAAGAGTTTTGTCATCAATCGAAGGATCTCTGGTGGAATCTCTCGGTGTATCAGTTCATATCACTGTGTTGATGAAAATCTGTTGTCTTCTGAAAATATTGCAGCTTGTTTTAGGACTCAGACTCATCAAGCATAGGTAATTATTTAGTTTGAATACTTCCAGAAATACAGGAATCTCTTTTAATATTCTTATATCAAGTGCAATTTTGTTCCCTTGTTCTGATGGTACATAACTTGGTGCTCATGCTTTGGTCTCCGAGTGGCTAAGGTTTCCTTTGGGATTTCTATTAAAAAAAAACAAAAACTGCAGTAGATCATCCATAGAATGTGTACAACAACCACTTTGGGAGGAGACTGCCAGCACAAGAAGGATGTGGAGCTCTTTGAATGGGTCCAGAGGAGGGCCACTAAGATGATCAGAGGGCTAGAGCACCTCTCCCAGGAAGAAATGTTGAGGGAGCTGGGTTTGTTTAGCTTGGAGAGGAGAAGGCTCCAGGGAGACCTCATTGTGGCTTTCCAGTATTTGAAAGGAGCGTATAAACAAGAGGGCAAATGACTGTTTATGAGGGTGGACAGTGACAGGACAAGGGGGAATGGTTTTAAACTAAGACAAGGGGAGGTTTAGGTTAGATATTAGGAGGAAGTTTTTCATACAGGGTGGTGACACACTGGATCAGGTTGCCCAAGGAGGTTGTGGATGCCCCATCCTTGTAGGCATCCAAGGCCAGGCTGGATGTAGCTTTGGGCAGCCTGGTCTAGTGGTTGGTGACCCTGCACGTAGCAGGGGGATTGAAACTAGATGATCATTGTGGTCCTTTCCAGCCCAGGCCATTCTATGATTCTGTGGTTATCTCATAGTAAACTGTGAACTTTTTAAATGTATTGTAGATTTATTTTGTGATGTATTTTCCATTCCCACTGCTCAGTCTTGAAAACTTTGTAGAGAAGGAACTGCCCCCGCTGTTATTAATACCTACAGAAATCTCTATACTGAAAGCTTTGAATTTCTCTTGAGCTGGAGGAAAGTGCTTTTATGCACAGTATATTTCAGAAATCACTAGATGTCATAGTGCACTTTAGCATTTGTCATCACTTGCATATTTAAACCTTGGTTTTCAATATTTACATATTTTTGCCTATGGTATTATTACGGACCACTTTTAAGCTGATGGAAGTAATTATGTATGAAGTATCCATTTAATGAATCCTTTAAATGAATGTCAGAATGATAGAATCATTCCCCCTCTTTGTCTTATTCATGTTATTCTGTACTATTTCCACCTTTTTTCACTGCTCTGTATTAGCAGTTCTTCTTAATAATACTTTTTATTTGGGGTGATAATGTTTTTTTCTATTGCAATGATGAATGCTTCAAAGATATAAAGTTTCCATGGATTCTGATTGTACCTCATGCATATGTAGATGTTGGGTTCGATTGCAGGGGATCTATCCATAATCTGAAGATGTTGAGGATGCAATAATCTACTCCCTTCTTGACAAACAAATTCAGATCTCATCCTGTAACATCAACAAAGGTGGTATTTTTGTAACCAGTTGATTTTGCTTATACATTGCAGCTTAATAGACCTGTCATATAAGTTGGCCTAAACATTTTGGTCAAAAATGAAGAAAAATAGAACTTGAAATCTATTAGAAGTGTTGTAGTAGCAGCTTCAGCTTGCCTTCAGTAGCCTTTAACAAAGTCTACAAGCCAACAACTGCTTTCAGTCTCAACAGCTGCTTTGATACCTTCATATATTTTTCTGACACTTTTGTGGGGTTTTTTATAACTTCACAGTTATAAAATCACAATATTTAATGGATTTCTTTAAAACATGAAATAATTTGTGATTTTTTCTTAAAGAAATAGTACGTTCTTTAAAAGTTACCTATCCTTTGCAATGGGAGAATTTTTTTTAAGATCATAGCATGTCATGCAACAATAGACTTAAACTGCAAGATTCCTGCTACTTTTCTCCAAGTATGCAGACAGCTTATACCAAGTGCCCTGTGAGTAGCAGCATCCTTGTGGACTTACTAACAGTAATATTTAGAATGTTTACCTCATAAGGAGGATCCTCCTCCAAGCTAACTGATGGGTTTAAAACTTTTTGTAGTTCAAGTTGTTATGACATAGTATTGACGCTGCATAGGGAATTGAATAGCACCACCAAGTTTTATGTTCCCCTCTGCAGTGTTAATGTGTGAAGTTGTCCAGGCCATTTTCCAGCTATCTCAGATGCAGCATGAAAATTCCCCATGTGTTTTTGTTTTTTAAAAGGAATATTCCATTACAGACTTCACTAAACTTCAGAGGTCATTTTACGTCAGTCATTCTGTGTCATACCTATAGAAGCTGGAGCTCCATGTCCAATGTGCCATAACTGTGACAACTTTCTCACGTAAGCTGATATTGCTAAAACAAACAAAAAAGACTGAGCAAAAAGTGTTGAAGTTTGCTCCTTTTATTTTATACAACAGCAGTACCATTTTGATTATCCAAAATATAACCATTTCAAACCTCCCCCATCATACATGAGAGTCAGTTATTTTTCTATGAAAAATTTTGAACAGGATCATGCTCAAACAACATAGGTGAAAATTTTAAATATACAAAAAAAGAGTTTAGCAATGATATGGTCACTGCATTATAATATGCAATATAATGCATGAGTTAAATAAGAACCAAAACTAAAGACCATACAAGCTTTTCCTGGGTGTATCTGTGTTTTATTACTGTTTGGGGCTAATGAAGCTATCAAGGGTGTGCTGGTTCTTTAGAAAGCTGTTTTCCACATGCCTGCCTCAAGGCAGTATTTGTTTCATGATTTGTGTAAGAGCTAACAAAGTTTTAAAACTGCATCAAGTGCTCTGTTTTCTGGAAGTTGAATGCTTATTTGCCTTCTGGAAGAACTAAGTTGAATGCATGAAGCGAGGCTTATTTTTAGAGATTTTTTTCTGAGACTTGGACTTCTGAGACCTAATTTAGGATATTATTGTAATCCATGACAATAAAAATGAATTCTGTAATGTTCTCATTTGTACATTACTAAAGCTAGCACGTTTTACTGTGAGCTGAAATGTACTGAAAGTGTTTGTGATTCACATGGTTGGAAGATCTTATCTGAGAGCATAATAGAGTAGCTGAGGAACAGTAACATTTTAAGCTTCTACATCTAATTCATTAATGAACATGAGTATAATCTCTACATTTCCACTAATTCTGTAACTATAGCTCATTCAGACAAGGATTTTCCTGCTTTCATTTTCAAATTAGCAAGTTCTTGCTCTCTGTTCATGCCTCCTGATGTTCTTTTTTCAGATAAGTTTAACTTCTACTCTTTCATTAGATGATATTTCATTGGTGTTTGTGAGGCACGAGAGAACTGAGGCATGAATTAAATCCACTTCTATAGATACAAAGACTAGTGTTGGACATACCTCTGTATGACCACAAGGATTGTGAACACGAACTTCTCACATGACACAACAAATGCATACTGTATGGAGAAACAATTTGAAGGTTCAGGGCTCTACCTATTTATTTGTGGTTGCAGAAAATTTTTTCTTAGTAGAAAGCTCTTGTGACATCAAGTGGCAGTTTGTTGTATTCTGTTATGCCTAACTACTCTTCACATATCAAGTATAGATTGATTTTCTTTCTTTCATCCTCAGCATGTGCTAACAGCTACAATAGGCTTTCTCTTTATTAAAAAAAAAAAAAAAAATCTCAGGTTAGATAGGAAGTTCTTCAGGGAAAAAGTTCCTGGTTTTGGAGCTAATTTCTTAAAACTGTGGAACTGTTAATAGTGTGTACAAATAACCATGTTTCATGGAATTAGATTTTTTCCACAGCTTTTAGGTGGTGCAGGAATAGTTCCTTTTAGCTGTCTTCTTTAAGCAGATTAGAGAAGAGGATAACTTATAATTTGTTTTCTATTTTAACTCTGTATGTTCTGAGGGGAAAAATACCCTCAGCCTGGTTGAAATGACTGGGAATTCCGCTGATTTTCTCCACATAGTGTAATTTAGCTGTGGAACTCTTTTTTGTAGGATGCTCTGGATACTAAAAATTACTTGGGTTCTGAAAGCAACATGTATAAATTCATGAGAGGGTTCATTAAAAGGTATTAAACACAAAGAGAAAATCTTTGGCTTGTGAAGTTCCCAAGTTGCAAATTGTTGGAGCCTGGGGGAGCGTATTTCAAAATCATCACTATACACTTGCCATGTTCTTACACATTTCTGTGGCACCCTCTACTATTCCCTACAAAAAGAATCCTGGGCTAGGTAGTGGTTGAACTAATTACTTGTTCTTATCACTCAAGGATTGTACTTAGCAGCTTGGCCCATGTGCATATTTCATCTGTTACAACTGGTCTATTTCTAGCAGCAAAAATGAATGGGGTGGATGGAAGAGCCCGTTTTTGTGTGTGTGTGTATTTGCTCCAGATATAAGTCCTGTGAGGGACTTAGTCAGCTCTTGAGAGCAGACTAATCACTTTAGTGTTTCTGATCCTACGTCTCTCATATCTGTGATACATATCTCAGATCCCTCCTTCTTATTTCCCTGTCTGTAAATCTCTTTTCTGATGTTTGTCTTACTAGGATTTTAATTCCATGACCCGCACCAGCTGCTGTTCTGGTCTCTTCCCAGCTTTCCTAGCGAACAGAAAAGATTTCTTCTATAATTGAGAATAAATCATTTATTTTGTTGATCCATCAGGACATGCTTTGGCTCCTTGATGCATAAATAGAGGCAAAGAAGAATAAACATTTTGTCACCAGATAGTGGCTTATGCAAATGTGTGAATCTAACTAAAGGCCAAGCAGTATATTTTTACAGCAGTAGTGTGAGTTCAGTTGCCACTTTGTCCGTTCCATGGCACAGAGAGTTGTGTGCGCCATAGTAGTACATAACTTCATATTGCCAAAGAAGGGGGAAAAAGGGCTTATTATACACACAGTTCTTAATATGAATGGGAATTCCCACTAGATTAAAAAAAAAAAAATGCATCAGCTTTTAAGACTGTGGTGATTGGGGAAGATATCTGTTTCAATCTATGCTCATTTTATTATTTTTCTCTCTTGTTCCTCTTCATTGCAAAATGTTTGGACAGGTCTCATAGCACCTGAGCAAGACCTATATGTGCACTGTTAGAACTGCTAGTATGATTTGTAGATTCACTTCATCTTTGGATATAGTTTAGAAAATGCTTTGATATTAAAGTAACGGCTTTATTTCACACAATTTGTTCTTTAATATCAATATGAGGCTTCTTTCAAAACATTTGCTGCTGAGGAATAAGGAAGCACTATTTACAAGAAGGGTAAAACATCTATTGTTTATTCACATGCTGTACATTTAAAAAAAAAAAAGACAGGTTTGAATTTTGTTGGTCCATATATTGATTTATTTGAATTGTTAATAACAGCTGCCTACGCTTTGGAGTAGCAGTCATTACCATATTTTGTTTTACAGACTGACTTTATACTGCTGTATCTGACATCGATAAGCAATGCAGAAAAACAAACCAAGTGGCAAATTTCAGTTTTTGTAAGCATGTATTAAAATGTGAATTTAAATCAGTTTAAACAAGACTGGTTAATATCTAGCAGAGTTAGAAGCTACTAGATAATAAAGGTGAAGAACACTTTTCAAGATGACAGATGTCAGTTATTGTTTGTGTTACTAAACTATTAACTGGTATACTGATGGTACTTTTTTTTCTGAAAGATGTTCTCTTAAAGCATGTTCTGAACAAAACTATGGGTTTGTTTACGTGTCTTTGAATTTCTGGGAGGTTACTTGGCTTGAGGAAGGTGGTGAGCTCCTTTCAAATAAGAGGTGGTGATGTTCTTTGTTTAAAAAACATAGAACTAGGAGCTGACAGTCCAAAACTAATTGAAGTGATTTAGTAGGTAAATTAGATTAAAACTGTCTTGGATCATTTACCTGCAGTTCATCCACTGTGATACTTTTCAGCAGTTTTGTTACCAAATGAATGTAGTAAAATCCCAGAAAAGCAATTACATTTTCCAATCTGAAATCCATCAGCACTGAGACTGTTAGGAAGAAATATTTGAAGTGTAACTCTGAGTAAAATGTGGTTCAAATAAGAAAAATCCAAAAACAATAAAAGGCAAAATGAACCTTTGCTAATAATTAGATATTACAAGCAAAAAAAAGACGTTCTTTATCCTGGGATGTGTTCTTGTGAAGATATTTTATTTCTCTTCCAGCATGTTTTGAGATTGTTTCTTTCTAAAGAATAATCAGCGCTGCTTCTACTTTCAACTGCATCTGGGCTGCGCTGAATGCTGGTTCATTTCAGCCTTGTGTTTTTCCACTTCCATTCATGTTGTTTTCTATACAATTTGAAAAATAAGTATTTTCGTTGTCGGTTTTTTCTAGCCAAGCAGATTTTTAGAGTAAGGCGGGTGAGGAGCATGCGTTTAAGAGTAGCAGGAAATGTGATTTCAGTATTGTTTGATCTATTCCTTTCCTGTTTCCTTTATCATGTACTGGAGAGCCATAATATCACGTGGTGCTATAGGCAGTCACCTAATTGAAATTCACTGTGAAACGATAGAGGTTTGAAATTGAAACAGTAAGAGTAGTGATGGTGGAAAGAACAAATGGTTGAGATAACAGAAGTAGTACTGAACTTCATGAAACAGCTCTAGAAAAGTCCAGCTAACATAGCTAAAGATTAGCAAGTTGGACAGTTAATGATACTGTAGATTATAAGTAAATTTTAGCTATGTAGAAGCAAAATAAAGGTTTTCAGATTTTGATAATATATTTCAGTATGTTAGGTAATAGAAAATGGTAGATAATTTGTTATTTAATATTCGTTAGCTGTGAGTCAGTGATAAATGTCACAAAGAGTAAAACAGCAGTCCCTGCAAGTTGAGTTATTTTGCTGTCTGTAGATCAGACTGTAGGTATGTTTTGCCATCTGCCAGTAGTGATATATTACAAAGGAAGAATTTGAGTTTTGAGCCTGTTCTGCAAGTTTAGATGCTGCTGCAGCATAGACAACAGTTATTTTGAGCAAAGCAAATACTGCCCAGTGCTGTTGGATAGTGAGTGTTTTGTGAGCTGCTCTAGGGTCAAAAATATATACAACAGCTGGAGGTGCCATGTGCTTTTGATTATTGCGGGCAGCAGACTTTCCAGCTCTGATAGCTTGAGATCTTTGAAATCACGTAACCCTGATAATCATTTTTCCCCGTGCATCCCTCTCTGCCTTGGTACAGTTCTGATTTTAGCACCTGCTAGCTGAAAAACTGTTAAAGCTAATCTAAAATCAATATCAGGCATGAGGTAAAGTATTAATCTCTGCATCTTGGAGTTGATGAGAATGTATGTCCTGAATTCACAATGGATGGAGGAAAGAGAAGGTAATCAGAAATACTGACTTTTAAAAGGAAGGAGTTACTTCATTTTCTCTAATTTTGATACTGAATTGAGTTCAAGCTGTAATAGTTTAACAAAATGTAATGAAAAGTTAGTATTTGTCTGTCATGTGTGTGCACATCTCCAATCTGAAAAATTGCCTGTATCTAAGCTCACTGTATTAGATTTCCTAGCTTAATGTGTAACAGTGAAGTAATATTCCCAAGGGATATATAGGTAGATTTATTTCAACTTTAAAGAACTAAATATCTAACATAATGCTGGAGTTTCCTTACCGAGCATTCTCTGCTTTTATGAAGGAGAGGACAGCCTAACTATTGCAGCAGCAGCAGCTTCATTTTGAAATGACCTTTCAGAGTTTGCTGGAAGGAAAAAACAGTTGATATACAAACAGTGAACTTCTAGTAATAAAGATGTAATAAATCGCACAGAATTATTCTTTGTGGCTTGCCAAAGAAGATGAGCATATTGGCAGACAAATGCAAATTTCAAGCACGATACTTAGTTACTTCTCCTGAGACAGTGTGCTGTGCACCACAGTGTGTTTTGTTTGTACAGAGCATTGGTCCAAATCAGAAAAGGAGAAAAAAGAACACCTCTACTGAGTCCTGACTCTAGTTTTCAACAGCTTCAATTGCTTCACTCACCTGTAACAAAAAATGAATTATCTGAATCCTTGAAAGGATGTGGTTTCCTGGTTCAATAGAAGGATCTGTTCTTCTGAACTGCAGTTCAATAGGGTTATAAGAAGTAAAGAGTAAGTTTGTACAACGTGATCTGTACTTCTGACATAGGCAGTGATCTAAGCAGTCCACTAAAGTGAAACACTTCATTTCCTATTCAGACTTCAGAGGCTTTTACACCGGTGATAGAAAAGTATTTCTTTTCTGGTCTGGGATTTTTCCCCTATCTTCATACTACTTCTTCCCCTGGCTCACGTCTACAAAAGGCTTTCGGACTTAAAACTTCTCACAGTGTACTGTTCTTTTTTCTACTAAATTTTAATATTCTTTGAAAAATTCCTGAAGGATACAAATGAATTAGGTTGATAACATCTCCCTGGATATCCTTTAGCAGCTACTATTCAGAAGGATTTTTCTAGTGAAAGAATCAATAATCAGGAGTTGCTAAGACATGTATTTCTAAATATGGAAAGTATTTGAATATATTCAGTAATATTCATGAATTTACAAATGGTTCCATTCTGTCTTAATGTTGGAATTTACCAGATAGGAAATAGTCATAACTTATTGAAACTTTCGTCCTGAAAAATTCCCTTTTACAACAAATAGGAAAAGAAATCAGTCTATTTTAACTATCTGTTCCTTGTTGTTGGAAGCGCATAAAAAGTATGCAATGTCACAAAGTAATAAATAATGCAGAGTAACATAACCAACTACAAGCAAAGAATCCAGTGTTTGCTTTTCAGCAGTATTTTTTAAGCTTTGATGCTTGAAAATGAGTTCTGCAGCTATGTTGAAAAAAAAATAAAATAAGAAGTTAGGTTTCTTTTTATGTTAATTTGAAACATTCAAAAGGAAATGTAATGGTTTCTGGGAACTATGTACTATTTTGAGATTACTGCCATTAGGAACTCATCAGAACTTTTAGTTCATATGTAGAATTGTATATGTTCATAGCAGACTTGTAGTTCATATGTACCACTCCACACATACCCTCCCAATTTACTAATGCCTTACTTCCTAAATGCATACTGTTTCCTCAGTTTTACAAAGGAAGAGTTGCTTCCCTCCCCAGTGACTTCAAGGGAAGAGTATCTTGCTTTCACATGACATAAAAGTTTAGCACAGTTTAGATTTGCTGTGTGCCACAAAGAGCTCAGTATCTGTCTTCTAGTGTCAATTTTTTCTAATTACGATTCAGCTGTTAAACAGGTCTTGTAATGGAAAACTGCCAGAATTATCACTTTTTTTGCCCTAAGAACATGGTGAAAGTCTTCTCATTACATGAGAAAGTCATTGACATCAATGCAATACTCTGTTTAAAAATACATGTTTAACTGAAAATAAAATGTCATGAGATTAATTCTCTAGCTCAACAAATAAATATTGGCAATATTTGATTTTATTATTCCCTTTTTAAAATGGGTTGATATCACTTATGAGAGATTTCATTACTTTATTTTAATGTTTTCTTTCCGCTAGACTTGCTTAGACCTCTCTGCCTCTAAGAATCAATAAAAATAAGGTACAAAAGATTTTTAAACAGTACAGCCCAGGAGGCCTGGATGTGGTTTCTAAGGTTAAGCTTATTCTCTTTTCTCTACTATCTCTGGGCACAGTACTTAAAAGATGTGCAATGCAATGAGTCCAATAGCACTGGAAATCTGTGTTGGTAGACTGCATAGTTTTTCATAGTGTGAGAGCTGATTGTAGCACTGACACTTAGAATTTTTGGTTCCTTTTCCTTTTTACAGTGGCAGCCAGCTTTTGTTTTTAGAGCATATCAGCTTCCACTGTGCAGGTGCAATTGCCTTCTGAACTGAGCAAACAGAAGCATACCGCAGCATTAACATTCTAGGGGCTTGTCCTGGTTCACTGAGGAAGTTTTTAACATTGACATTTTGTATGCTTTTACTGCTAGATAACATTCATACATTGTTTGTATTCCTAGTGTCAAAAAGTATCAAACAAGACTGTAATCTTTTCTGAATGTTTACTTTAATCATATCAGACATTCTTGAGATCTGTTGCTGCTTACTTACCCTGCTTTAGAGATTTTCTTCCCTGTTGTGTTGAGGTACAAGGATTATCTTAGTTCTTAAAAAGTTTTGCTGTGTTTGTGTTGCGGACTGGAAGAGAATCTAATTTTTCTCTTGGAATCCTTTGTAGTAATATCCATATATACAAGAAAATGTCTCTTAAACGTTGTTAGCAAGTATTGGGAAATAATTTGTCATTTGCTTTCCAATGTTTGCACCAGTTTTGTGTACTGTAGTTTTCCAAACCATATTCTGGTGGCATAGCTTGGCCACCCAGACTTAAATTAACAGAAAATTAGCTTACTTTCAAAATAATGTTTGAATTCTGCAGTAATGCCAGGGAGAAAAAGAAACATTTGTTTACACTTGTGTTTCTATAGGATAAAATTATCTCCTTTCATTGACAACTTGCTATTTGTTTGACTATGTATTTTTACAAACACACTGTAAATCAAATCAGCAACCTGTTTGAGCAGACCTACTTACATGAATACAGAGGGCTTACAGCCATGATAAATTTTATTTCTGTATAGTTTAATAAAAATGGAGAACTTGCTAGGTGATGTGTAATGCTTCTCCTTCTGTAGGTGTGTAGCATTCTGCAGTAACTGGAAAATTGTACCAGAAATGGTTCTGCAACATAAGAGCTTTAAGTTTTGACTTGCCAATTGGCAGCTTCCCAAGTAGGCCACAACCTGGAGATGAAATGCTGTTTTTCTTTAAGAAAAAACGCCTCAAAGCACTGAATGATTCTATGCCTAAAGACATCTTGCATTAGAACATAAAACACTAACTTAGAAGAAAGTAACTCTTTGTATAAAGGTCAGGTTTGTACTGAAAAACAAGTTACAGTAAAAAGGGTTGGAGACATGATTAAGAAGGGTGGCTTCCTAGGTTTAGTGGAAGTTTCAGAGATTTCTTTATTGCCTAGGGGACTGAAATTTAGGCAGGATTTTTTTGAGTGGTTAGGATGGAGGGGGAGGAGAAATTAGATTAGGAATGTCTGTGTTTACAGTCTGCTGCAGGCATTTTCCATTTCCAGAAGGAGCTTGGTCAGCCATTCTTTGGGGAAGCTGTCATCCCCCTCTTTCTTCGATCTCAAAAGGGGTGCCCCAGAATGCAGCAGTGATGACAAGGCAATAAGCACCTTTCTTCTCTATTGCTTAGTCACTTTTGCTTTATCACAGTTAATGCTGCCATCTTCCCACAGGAAGCCCTGTACAGATACATTGAACAGTACATTGTGTATGTGATTGTAGCAGTCTCCTGAAATTATCTGGGTCTGAACTGGTTGCATGCTTACAATTCCTAAAAAGCAAGCAGAATAAATTTTCTATGATTTTTCAATGATTGATACAGTCTAGCACAATTTTCTTAAACTATTCTTCATAGGTGTTCGTTCTTATTTGGTACCATCCAAATAGTACTTTCTATTTTTTACAGTAGCTAATGTGAGCATATGAGGGGGAAAAGGATAGGTTGCGTGTCTGTATAGATACCTCTCAATTTTATGCTGCTTCTTTCTTCAAGCCGTGGTATTTCTGTGTTTTTTGAGAAAGCAGAATTTAACGTTGTTGTTCACATTGTTTCTATCTTTGCTTATTCTCATCTACAGTCATTGTCACTGGTTAATCTCAGGTTCTGATCATTCACATCAAAACAGTCTTTTTCAGAGTAAGGTCATAACTCTATGATTTGAATCCAAAGACCCTGAGACCCCAAGCCCAAGGGACAACTGTAAGATGTTGGTCTAAACAAATGTACACATTGCCACCAATCCCCTGGCTCCCTGTAATTAAGTATTCTAGTAAATACATTCATTCCAGATTTATGTAGTAGGAGAACTTCCACTCTGGTTCAGAAAATTAGAAGAACTTCTCAGTGAGCTTGCTGTTCCTGGTTTTGGCATCCTCATGCCGAAATACAGCATTTATTTTTATAATTCTGTTGTGTTCTCACACAGGTCACCCCTGTAACTGCCCCCAGTACTAAAACTTTGCTGTGTAAACCAAAGACAGACTTCAGTGTAATTTTTTGTTCATTTGTTTTAATTCCTGATTAGTTCTGTTAATGAGAGTGTAAGGTACCAAACTGCCTTTGAAATCCCATCTTCTGCTGAGTATCACACGCTGTTCCTGTGTCATGACCTGTGCCTGTCACCTTCTTGTCTTTTTCTGTAGGGTTTATTTTCCTCTCTTTTGTTTTTGTAAATTATTAACTTATTATACTGAAAATTGTTCTGTTCATTTACTTGCAGTTGTCCTTTTTTATTATGACTATTATTTTTAACAAAGAAGAAATGCATTGTAAAATAAAAAACAAAAAACCACCAAACAAAAAACCTCTGAAAAGACAATTTAAGCAGTTTCTGGAATAATTCTGAATATATTAATCATAAGTTACTGGAACATCAAAATATGGAGACACAAAAGAAAATGTAAATGTATTCATATAAGTACATTTTAGAGGTCTTGCAAAGTCCTAGGAAATCATTGTGATTTTGTGATCTTTGTTATCGGTATTCCACATCATAACATGTAGTATGGTGGGAGTTAAATAGTTAATGCTCCAGTTCTTTGGACTGTCAATAGTTCCAGATATACCTTTCTCAGAAGAGAACTACAAATGCCAGAAGACATTCACTGTTCCGTTTCCATTTTCTGTTTAGAGGGAAAGTTAAAACTGCTCATGAGTCACGAGACTACCCTTCTTTTACTCTTTGTCTCTGTGGTATGAGCTCCCCAGCCATCTCAACTTCAACAATAGAGTAAGGCCTTTAGTTTTGAACACTCTCATTTTATTTGATTTGATAGCTTCAGTTCCAATTATATTGTATTATATTGTGTTATCTCACATTCCGCTATCATATTTAGTAAATTAGTTTTCTCCCTTAGCTCTTTGCCACTGCTTTGTTTTTAGGCCCATCTTTCTCCCTTGTTTGCTACCCATCTTCCTCCTCTCCTGGACAGGGGTTGATGGGTCCTTCTGCCCCACTTTGTGATGGGACCGGGCTGAATTGGCCTCAAACTGGGCCATTCAGGACCTTTGACAGAAACAGACAAAAAATGATTTCAAAACAGTTACCTAAAAAGGTAAAATTGATATTTCCTATATTAAAAACATTGGTTGAATGATGTCAGTTAATTAACCAGTTGACATCCTACCAAATTCACTCTGCCATTTTATGCAGAATTTGTTGAATGGTTAAGAGATTATTCATAAATGCAGTTGAAATCAACTACATTATTTGATTACCAAAGCCTTAGCAGAAAGTTAAAGAAGCTTCGTGGTTCCAGAGGAACACAGTAGTTTGCCTCTGAAATACTGTTCTCTCTTCTTATTTTCTCCCATGTTATACAGGAAGAACTTGTTTTTTTTTTACTAATTATCAGAAAATAAGTAATTTCAAAAAATACCTCTGCACCCTGAACCTATGAAAAAAGCTCAGATTAGAGTTCAGTTTGGATTTACACAATTCTTTAAATCTGCATCTATAGGTATAAATAATAGTAGAATGTGAAAGTCTAATAAAAATGTGATGTACACATAATGTTGCAGTACCTAAACTACATTATGTATTAGAGCACATTAAATTAAATGTGCTGGGAGCTACTGCTTTCACTTTACATACAGTATTGATCGCCAGTTATCTGGTGACAGCTATATGAAAAAAGTATCTTCTGTGTAATACAGATGGAAGATTCCTCTTCAAGTGACTGAATGTGACACTGGAAGTCTCAATATTTATCCAAATTAAACCAATTATTTGTCACATATTCCTCCAGTCCTTTGGGTCAGGAATGATAGTTCATGTGTTCAAGTGCCATTGCAGAGAATGAGAATAAACTTAGCTGGCAGAAATAAAATTAAAGTGACTGAAAATACACTGCTATCTCATAAAGAAAAAAAAAGCCTTAGAATTTTAATAAACATGATAATTATAAATGTGCAAATACAATATTTATGCATCTAATTGACACTCAGTGGGATACAACAGGAAATGAGGTTTTTGAGTTGCATGTGTTTAAGCAACCAAATAGTTCCTATTACATCAGAAAGCTTCAAGTTTCTAGTGTTACTTGGATTGCTGCCTTCCTCTCTACCCATCCCCTCTGTGGAGGCCATTAGTTCATTTCATTCACTCCTTTTACCAGTTAATTTGACTTCAATCAAAAATGTGAAATCTGTGTTCCTGTAGACTTTCTGTGATACTTTACTGAGAAAATGTATTAATGAGCGAGCTTCAAAAGATTTGTACAAGTCCTTGCTTCATTAGGTTTTGTTGTAATATGTGTTATGATGACCTTAAATGCAGCCAGCTTTCCATCATCAAATCCAGTAATACATTATTAGAATTCTAGTGTAAATTATGGTGTAATATTCAAAATCTGCTTTCAATTTTCTTAATGTAATTGGGAAAGGTTGAAAAACATAAATGAAGCTATAGAGAAGACTCATTTTCCTCCCAGATAGAAATTCTTTAAAGAAAAGGAAAGAATAAAACAGCAGTAAGATCATATTTCTGGTCAAATTTGTTTAACTTGAAATAAAAATTAGATAATAACTTCTCAGTTTCCTCAATGTCACCATTTTGAATGGTAACATTTGTAACCCTAATAGGTACAAGTATCAATTAGGAGCATTCTTTTTTCTTCAAAATTCTAGGCACTTGGGAACAACGTAAGTTTTGGAGGTGAAACTGAACAAGCAGTAAGATTAAGGATCAGATTTTTTTTTTCAGAAGAACTAAAAATACATGCTGTGATCACAGGATTACAGGTGTTAAAAGGGACCTGAAGAGATTATAGAGTCCAACCCCTCTGCTAAAGCAGTTAGCCTACAACAGATTGTACAGGTGGGCGTCCAGATGGGTCTTGAATATCTCCATAAAAGGAGACTCCACAACGTCTCTGGGCAGTCAGTTCCAGTGCTCTGTCACCCTTACTGTAAAGAAGCTCTTCCACATGTTAGTATGGAACTTTCTATGTTCAAGTTTTAGGCCATTGCTCCTCGTCCTATCACTACACACCATTGAGAAGAGCCTGGCCTCATCCATTTGCATCCTACTTCCTTTTAGATATTTATAAAAACTGATCAGATACCCCCTCAGTCTTCTCTTCCACAGGCTGAACAGGCACAGGTGTTTCTCAGCCTCTTCTCATACAGGAGGTGCTCCAGGCCCTTTATCATCTTTGTGGCCCTCTAGCAGACTCCTAGGAGATTCCTGGCTTTTTTGAACTGGGGAGACCAGAACTGGACACAGTAGTCTGAATGTGACCTGACCAGGGCAGAGTAGAGAGGCAGGATCGCCTCCCTCTACCCCTCCACCTACTGTCCACGCTCTTTCTAATGCATCCCAGGCTACCATTGGCCATCTTGGCCACAAGGGCACAATGATGGCTCACGGCCAACCTGTTCTCCACCAGGACCCCCAGGTCCTTCTCAGTAGAGCTCATCTCTAGTAGGTCATCTCCTAATCTGTACTGATGCATGCGATTATTCCTCCCCAGGTAAAAGACTCTATGCTTGCTCTTTTTAAACTTCATCAAGTTCCTCCCTACCTGGCTATCCAGACTGTCCTGGTCTTGTTGAATGATAGCACAGCCAATGCTAATTTCATTTGTAGATTTAGATTTAAAAAAAGATTACTTTTATTTTCAATGTGCTATAGGTGTTATCAGCCCAAAAAGTAGATAAAGCACCAGGAAACAGATACTGAGATTACTTGTGTTGACTATTTTTTTATATACTTTCTTTTGTTGAAATACTACTGTCATTTTTTTTTTTCCACAAAATCTTGATGGGCTGGTTATGAATTACTTATTTTTCTTTTAAATTTGTCATCTTAATCTGTTTCATTTAAATATATATCTGGACTTCCTTTACGTAGCTATGTAGTATCCATGAATAATAGAATTTAATACTTACATTGCATCTTTCACTTAGTTTAGCATGCTTTGTAGCCATTAACTGAATAAACTTCAGTGAGAGAAAAATAAGCATGATGGGTAATTGTCTTCCCTTTATAGACAAGCAGGAGTTGACTGAAAAACACTGACTTACAATCTGATGCAGTTTGTCCTGAACTGCTCAGTATTTAAGGAGCACTAAAGATATGCAATGGAAGATATATTAAAGACAAGACAATTATGATTTTTCCTGGAGTGCTGCAGCTTCCACCAATCAGAGATTTCATGAGCTGCAGTTCCTTAACATTTACAGATTTGTTGTATCTGTTTTCCCTTCTTTTCCTCAATTTTTCGAAATTTATTTTTAATGATTTTAACCGACGTGATGTCTGTGGCAACAAATTACCTGAAATAGCTTTGTATTTTATCAAAGGTTAGTGACTTGTTTGTTTGTCAAGCCCATGATCATAGACTCATAGAATGGCTTGTGTTGGAAGTGACCTTGAAGATCATCTAGTTCCAAACCTGCTGCCATTAGCAAGGTTGCCACCCCTTAGATCAGCCCAGGGCCCATCCAACCTGACCTTGAATGCTGCCAGGGACGGAGCATCCACAGCTTCTCTGGGTGGCCTGTGCCAGTGCTCACCAATCTCTGAATAAAGAATTTCTGTTTAACACCTAACCCAAATTTCCATTCTTTTAGTTTAAAACTGTTCATTCTTGTCCTGTCTGTATCTGCCTGTGTAAAAGGTCAGTCTCCCTCCTGTGTATAAGCTTCTCTCAAGTACTGGAATACCACAATAAGGTCTCCACAGAGGCTGCTCTTCTCCAGACTAAACAGTCCTAGTTCCCTCAGCCTTTCTTCACAGGAGAGGGTCTGCAGCCCTCTCTGATCATCAAATCAGTTGATAGTGTTATTAAGTGCCTTTAGCTTTTATGTTGTGAGCCATGATCATTTCTTATTCACATTTTCCTCTGCAAATTTTACCCATTTTCCATAGTCACAATCTGTTTCTCAGTCTTGTGATCCTTTTGATCATCCGCACTTTTATTCTGTGTTTCACTGTACATTTTCAGAGGCACGTTTGGAACTTTCAGGAGGCTTTTAATGCCATCATCTGCTTTATTTTCTCAGATGTCTTAGGGCTCATTTTATCTAATACTGCTTCACTTGTATGGCAGCCTCTTTCTGTGAAAATGGAATGGTATCTTGCTCTTAAGGATTGCTTGTTCAACCCGTTGCTTCCTCTGAGTCTTCACAATAAAGTATACTCTTTTTTGCTGTTTGAAGTCTCTAGCAATCTGCAAAACAAGAGGATAAGTCAGTGATATAAATTCAGATTTCCCAGGTAACAGGGGAGAGCATTATCAACAAGGCACGAGGCTGGCCTAGTAATGAAAAAATTGGGTGTTTTATCCCATAAGGAGTTTTTGCCTTGGAATGTTTTTGAATTTCAGCAAGCAGAAGGCTTTTGTGCATTGAAATGAATGAAAGTAGTGAGGGTCACATTTATTTTGTTTCATATTTCATTGTCTGGAAACAGGCGATTTCACCTCATCAATTATTTTGTAGATTTCTAAAGTTACAGTCATTGAACCAATTGTTATTGTATTTCTTTTCTATTGTAGTTGTGTAATGCTTTATGATATACTCCAGTTAGATTTTTGCATATACCAGACTTAACCCTAGGAATTATCTGTATCACATTTATTTCACTTGATACTCTTTGCACCTTGACTATGAAATAAGAGAATGCATTACTATCGAGTTGTGAAATTTGGTTCCCCAAAATATTCTGTGAGCTTGAGATGGATAGAGCAAGTCATGTATTCATCAGTCCCTTGATATAGCTGCTAAACAGACTGTTTTCTTATTGGGATTGCCTCCCTTTTTTGTAACGTGGAAAGGGTTTGCTGCACTGGCTGGCAAAGCTTTTATCATTTGTGCTTCTAATATATTCTTTGTGTGATGGAAAAGAACACACAGAGAATCTGTCCATAAGCTTCTAGTCTCTATTGTAGGATGTTTACCACTGTAATTGGAAAATAGGAATCAGAATTTGAGAATTTAAGCCCCAGACCATTCTGACATCTTGTTCAGTGCACATATCTAACATTTCAACTCTGAACTACTATGTTAAGTAATTTTTCTTTTGCATAAGGAATATCCTCCAGCAGACCATCTGATTCTGATGGACAGACATATTAAGAGTAAAAAATTATTGTTCTGAGTTCAGATATTGGATATTTACTATGTAAATGTCTACACCTACGCTATTGACACTCAAGTTATTTTATGGTGAGTAGAGAGAAATAAATAGTGTTTGGTTATGATTCATCTTGGGCTTTTTGGTGTTTATTTTAAGGTGGAGTGAATTTGTGTCTTAAGGTTACTACTTTATCAATAAGGACCAAGGACCTTCAGTGCTATTATCTGTCCCATAGGTTGTAAGTGAGTTGGCCAAATGTTTGGTCAGATCCCTCCTGCCAGGAGATAAATGCATGACTTCCCTTTCTAGGGTGCTGTTGGTTGTGGTGGTGTTGTTGTTGTATTTCCTAACAGGCATTCATTCTTACTGCAAAAAATGTTACATATTTCTCATTTGAATTTAGTTAATGATGGATGGCTCTTACTGTCTTCATGATCAAAAATTATTTTTTTAATCTTAATAGAATTCTTATTATGCCATACTTGTCCCAAATAAAAATAACAATAATAAAAACAAAATAATGAGAGATAAAAGCTTTTGAACTTCATTGCATCTTCTAAGAGTGGTCTGTAATAATAGTCTTTTCACTTAGATAATGTGCATATGCTGAAACGTCTTCCTCTTCTAGTCTTTTAACTTGAATATTTGAAATTAAACAAACTTTTATTCATGCAAATAAGGTATTTTATTGCATTGTACAAAGGTATTCAAAAGAAAAAAGAATGGATATTTTCAAATATGCTTCATTGATTATATTGCATGTTATTACTTTATTTTGTAATGAAGTAATTAAAATAGCTTTCTGTTATTCATTGCAGACATAGCCCTGTTTTTTCCATCCTTCAGAGGGAATTCTTACTTGGAACTTCCTTCTCTAACATCTGTATCTCAGATGAGGACTGCATCTGGGCAGGAAACAAGCAATCTGACAAGTCTGTACTTGACACTGAAAACAACTGCTCCAAGTGGCACTATTCTTTACAGTGAGTACCAGTGATACTTGAAGTTAAGTATTAGCTATAGCTACTTTAGGTCCTTATAAACTTCAGTGTAAATCAGCTGGCATGTTCTATTCAGCAGCGAAATTAGTCATTAAAATGCAGTAGAAGCCTATTGGTATTCTAATACATGACGCACTACAAAATTTGAACCACAGCTTTTTTGTTTTTCTGGAGAGTTCTTCCATATATGACTCATTAAGCAAAGCATAACTGATAACTGAAAATGCTGCTTTCTGACAAGGAAGCGTTTGATTTCAGTAGTAAATGTCACAAATCTAAAATATAAATGAAGACATTTCTACCAATTCATTATGGAAGAACAACTTCTGTAATGCTTGTGTTGAGATCCGCTTGTTATAGTGATGATTTTAATTCCAACGCTTTTTGCATTGCAGAACTATCTTAAGTTTTGCAAATTTTCTATATTTCAGAGTATTTACTGTGATTTCATACTTCAGATGATTCTTTTGTGGTGTCCTGAGAGAATACTTGCAGACTTGGAAGAATGTATGTTAATATTATATAAGTGTTGTTTCTTGCCTATGTATTTAATTCCTCAGAATGTGACATTAACTTCTGATATAGTATGCTTTTCACTAGTTGGTTCCGCTATTAAATATTTCATTATGTATTTTAGCTTGTATTTCTATTCAAATGCAAAGTCTGGGCATTGAAGTGGTTTCTTCCTGAGTGCAGGAAAAGCTAGAAAAAATTTGTGAAGTCCTTCTCATAGATACCATATTTCTTTGCAAAGACAAATCAGCAGGAGTATTCTCTCTTCACTGCAGCTAGTTTGTCTGAAGAATAAATCATGTTGATTTTTATTAATTTTGTAGTTTTTATATACACCTGGAAGTTATACATATGAAATCATCTGCACTGTGTAATTATTTATAAGGCAGAATTAAAGGTAGTATAAACTTTATGGCATGATTTAGTTATGCCTTTTATTATCATCTGTATAACACTCTCTTTAGATGTAAAAAAAATAAATAAATAAATTTAAAAAAATGTAGTTTCCAACTGAATTTTTATGTTTGCTAAAGCTCAAAGTGCTGCCTCAAGTTGTTGCATGGTATAGCCAGGCTATTGCTGTGTATGCGTAAGATACGTGCCTGCAGAATTTGCTAATGGTCCTGGATAATTGATGTAGCAGTTTTTTGTTGGTTATATTTGAAGATTTTTACAGTTATTTCAATTTCGAGAGGCGTTATTTGTTCTCTAAGCAAGTAATTTGAATGTTTTCATCATTTAATGATTTTGTTTGCCTCATCACTGCAAAACTACAAGCCAAAGTTAAAATAAAGGCATATACACAGACTGGAAGGAGCAATCCTTGAGAGTAGCCCTGCGGAGAAGGACCTGGGGGTCCTGGTGGATGAAGAACTTAACATGAGCCAGCAGTGTGCTCTTGCAGCTTGGAAAGCAAATGGTATCCTGGGCTTCGTCAGAAGGGGAGTGGCCAGCAGGAACAGGGAGGTGATTGTCCCTCTCTACTCTGCCCTTGTGAGGCCCCATCTGGAGTACTGTGTCCAGGTCTGGAGCCCCCAGTACAAGAAAAACAGAGAGCTGTTGGAGAGGGTCCAGAGGAGGGCCACAAAGATGATCAGAGGGCTGGAGCACCTCCCTTATGAAGACAGGCTGAGGGAGCTGGGCTTGTTCAGCCTGGAGAAAAGAAGGCTGCAGGGTGACCTAATTACAGCCTTCCAGTACCTAAAGGGAGCATATAAACAGGAGGGGAGTCAACTCTTTGAAAGGGTAGATAACAGCAGGACAAGGGGAAATGGTTTTAAGTTGAGGAGGGAAGAATTAGGTTGGATGTCAGGGGGAAGTTCTTTACTATGAGAGTAGTGAGTTGCTGGAACAGGCTGCCCAGAGAGGTTGTGGATGCCTCGTCCCTGGAGGTGTTCAAGTCCAGACTGGATGGGACCCTGGTCTAGTATTGAATGTGGAGGTTGGTGGCCCTGCCTGTGGCAGGGGGGTTGGAGATTCATGATCCTTGAGATCCCTTCCAACCCAGGCCATTCTATGATTCTGTGATAAAGCTTGCTATCTACACATGAACCTTAATTATGTCTATTAATATCCAATTTAGAAGTTTCTCTGCTATTCGTAGGAGGAAGTGGGATTGTCTGAAAGCCTTGATAAACATACTGTGCTCCTATAAACAGAGCCCAGTTTGCTGCTACCAATACTTGATGGAAAACGTATTGATTTGAAAGTAGGAAATGTATAAAGTTTGAGAGTGATGGTGGTTGGTGTAGCTTTTAAGCAAGACTTCCAAAGCTGAATGCTGTTTTCCTGGCTTACTACATAAATATTTTAAACGTGCTAAATGTGCTTACCTTTGCAAACATCAAAAGTTCCACAGAGTTGGAAACTGAAAATCAAATTTCAACTGTTTCAGTATCTGTTTTCCCGTTATTGAAAACTGACATGAGATACTTGCTTCTCTGTTGCATTTCATATGAAAATTACACAAAGATGAACAGTACTTTTTGTATCCATTCAGCTACACAAAGCAGAGCTTCAAAATAAGCTTTGATGGTTAGCAGGTGTTCCACACTTTCACAACCATCATTTAAAATGAAAATGCTGTGAAACGTCTGAGTATATTAAACTTGATAATTTGTTTGGAGGTAACTGCCTTTTCTTTTTAGATTTCTCCAATTGTCAGGTAAGAGCTAGCACGTCCTTGGAATTAATGGCTCCCTTAAAGGAGGGCTGAGAGCCAGGGTGTTATTTTCAGCTTCCATGCTATGATTTAAATCTATGTGGGCTGTGGAATTTGTTTTGTTCTTTTTAACATTTCAAATCATTTTTGAGAAATGTAAAAATTGCCACATTTTGCATGTTTAATTCTGACCAACCATTATGGTAAGATAGGTAATAAAATCTGCAAGTACTTCATGTTCACCAAATGTAGTTGTGTATTTTGGCTAGATGCTACTTGAAAATTTAAATATCCTGGTAACATGGGTCGAAGCATGCATACTACCTCAGGATTACGTACTAAGAGTTTAGATACAGTTGAAATGATGCTGGGGAAGGAATGAAAGGTTTGGAGGCCTTCTTTGTGTTTTGATGAGGGAGACACCACGGTGAATGTAGTTGATAGTTGTATTACGCTCCTTAATTTCAGTCCCTGTATCCCAGTAAATCTCCTTCTACCACTGTTTTTATCCAAAGAAATATACTGAATTAACAGAAGTGAAGTTCTCTGGGAATTTTTTTCTTGCTGCCATCTTAGGGAGTTGACTTGATTTGTTCCCCCTTCTCAGCAGTCTCAGTGTTTGCTCACTTTACAATCTCTATACTCCTTCCTGCATTTTCAGTGCTCTCATCTTTTGGCCTATTCCTGTCTTGCAGTCTGTTGAAACTTCTGCCCTTGGGCATCCTCAGTATCTCTCCAAGGGAAGGAGCACTCTTTCCTGTTTAATATATAACACTAACCAAGAAGCAAGCATGTCAAACTTACAAGTTCGTCACTCCAGGAGAATTATGTATATCTTGCGCCTTTATATGGTGTTTGGAAATATTCCCAAGAGATAAACGCACAAATTTGGATGGTGTGGACTCTATTTCTTTTATTTGAGAAACTACTATTTTTTTTCCTTTTAAAACTATTTGTAATGTTTTTGGATAGAGTTTAATATGGTAAATATACGTAAGCCTGACATGTTTTCATGGCTACCTTAAAACTGTTTCCAGAAATAGCATTCCATTTTGTTAGAATCTGTGACATTCCTAAAAACATTCCAGCACCTACAGTTGAATTAAAAAACAGAAGGCACATTTTGATAATGTACAGAAAGTACATATGTAAAATTGCATATTAACAATCCCATTTTTGCTTATTTTTCCCAGATGTCCTTACAAAAATATTCACTTGGTGCATTATAAAATACCAACACAAGTGTATGAATGTTTCTCTGATGTAGATAGAGCAATAACTCATGAAGCTAGAGATAAAAAAAAAAAAAAAGAAAAGAAAAAAAAAAAAGAAAAATTGCAGTGAAGAAGCAACTTTAGGCATGTCTTCAGTTTTCTTTTACTGGCCTCCCAAGTATTTATACTTACTGTGTATTTTTACTTGTGCATTGAAGCCCTTGAAGTTGCCTAGTGATTGCTGTTGTTTTTGTATAATATTGCTTATTAAAATATGCAGATTTGTATTACCCTGTCTGTCTGAACACCTCATGCAGGAAAATACAGAAGGTAAAGCCTACCATCCTTGTCACATTAGTGGAGATCCTAGAGCATATTTCATCTTATCTGAGCAAAGATGTCTAAAATCACACATATTAATTCCCTCAGAAAATTTCCTTGAATTACTGGTAATTGAAACTCCATAGACCAACTACCTAAGAAAAAATCTGATCAAAGATTTTTAAAGCTGTTTAGTCCTGACTGAGAGTTTTGAACTCCACCTGCTTTAACCTGTAAAGTGATATACTTCCAGCTATATATATATAAAGTTAAATTGGAGAAAACAGAATTAATTACCAACTTGTAAAAGAATCAAGCCGTTCGAAACCCATGCATTTTTAAATTATATCTTTTTAATGCTCATTATTGTAGGATAGTTCTTAACTTATTTCAAACCAATTGCACAGGACTATTACAGTTCAATTTCATTTTTAGTTATAGATGACTTTAATCTGAATTCTCATATTTTTCCTCCATGGAAGTCCTCTGTATTCCTAGCTAGGGGGTGCCATTTTTTGGCATCTACTAAGATTCTTTCTTTCCTTGAGTTTTCAAAGGTCTTATTTTCTCTTACGTGCTTTGACACAGTATGTGAATGTCTCAAAATACTTCTTGAAGTGTTTCCCTTTTCTGAGATAAGAGTATATCGTTTTCTATTACTCACTAACGTACCTTCCTCTACACTTGCACAGAAATCTGAAGAAGTGTCTGCATTTGAGTTTGACTTTCCAGATTCTTGCAATAAAATTTGAAATAAAAATGGCTTTAACTTCAGGCAGTTGAAACACTTTGTCTGATTCTAACAATCTGACATGAATTATTAGTCTTAAGATAGAAGATATTTTCCTTTCAAATACCGTACTCATCATGAGTCTAACCAAGTAGGTGTTCAGCTGTCAGTTCATGCTTTCCATGTGAAATTGATAATGAAGTATTTCTGAGGTGTTTATGGATATTTCGTTAAGGCCGAATTTGACCACTTCACATCTGTTAGAACATTTTGCTTTGCACATTCTGGAAAGGTAAAGTGTTATTAATGGAAAACCAAGGTATTCCTTTGCTTTCCGCTGCCTTCCTGTCCCTTTGTGCACCCAGACAGGGAGGATAGTGATGCACTGTTGTGAGTTTAATCTCATCCTGGCACTGAGTTCCAGGATGGCTCCAGCTCCAGGAACTTGGGCTTATTTTTACATGATTTCTCATAGTTTTCTTATTAGCTTTTTCTCCAGAACTTTCTGGTAACTTGCATTCTATTTCACCCTGCTATTCCCCAAACAGGGAGTTAACTGACCCTGAACATTCCCTTCTTCAATGACCATTAGGCTTTATTCTAAGGTTAGGTTTCACTAAGATTAAAAAAAAAAAAAAAAGAAAAGAAAATCTGGATCATCTTCTGCTTGTTTAACACAAACATACAAAGTAGAAGAGGACTGTATATTTTGTAGAACTCAGTTTAACACGAAGTACATCTTTGCTTTATGTTCCTACTGTCCTCCTCAGGTTCTTTTCCCTTTTCTATAGCACCTTTGTTTTTGCTTTTTTTTTTTTTGTTCTCTCTAGTTATTTGAATGTCCATATTAATATCCTTATTTAATTTTGCATGAATGTAAAATACAATATTATTGTGTAAAAGAAAACTCTACCATATTTTGTGTATTCGCATTACGTGCATTTAGAAAGAACAGTGGATCCTATACAGGCTACGCAGAGCTTTGTAATTTATTATTTCTGTATGCAGGCACCAAGCTCGTCTGTAGTTCTGTCAGATAAACATAATACCCTTCATGAGTTCATATGCTCCTTCTGTTCTTCCTTCATCCCTGTTCTTTGCTCCTTGTTCTGTCTTTCTTCTTCCCTTCTAACAACTTCAAAAGAAAAGCTGCAGTTGTCAGCTGTGCTCTTTCAGAAGCAGTACAACTCCTGCTTCTGCTGCTGCTTTTTTGAAGCAGTGCTACCATCAAACAGCTGAGAAATGAACTGCCAGCAGAAAGTCCTCTTGAGGCTAGTGCACTCACTAGATACAAGAGCTACAAAATTATAAGAAATGTTAAATGTTTCTGATGTTTTCATATTGTTAATATTGCAATATTAGCAGCAGCTTCATGATTAACTCTGCAATTAATTTCAAATGTTTACTAGGCAAAAACCTCTTTGACAAAAACATTTTTAAAATAGGAAGAAATACACATTGATCTGTTTGTTTCAGGTGTATTTTACTAGAAAATAATTACATACTCTGACATTTTAGTTTATCCACTTCTGTATAGTTCTTTTTACAGACACACCTGATTTTACCAGGTTAGATCAGTTTCTCTGTCAAATAAATAGTAAATATTTGCATACTCTACTAATTTTTTAGTAATGCTGATTTTCTTAACTATTTTGAGGATTTATTTGTCATATAAATGGACAAAAAATATTGTAGGACTCCTTGCAGTTTACCTTATCTTTTCATAATTGGCAGGATGAGAGGAGATTTAGGCGTGTCAGGTGAACAGGCTTGAAAATAAACAGAATTATTACATTTGTCCTGATAAAAATTAACCGTAATTAGAGAAATATTTATTTATTGGACACAGTATACATTCTTATTTTTTATTCTACCTATACTGATTTCATATTGTTTTTCATGATTTAATTTCATCAATGTGTCTAAATTGTGTTGTATAACCACAAAGGGAAATAAAATGCAAATCATCATTAAGAAAATAAAGCCTGATACACTTATCAAGTATTATTTTATCATTTTCACTTCTAATAATGCTTTTTTGCAATCCCTAAGTTCTGGCAGTTCGATTTGCAGTATCAGAGTCCATGTTTATAGAATTCCTTTAGGACACTGGCTCCTTTTTCTTAAGTTGTGCTCATAAATTATGTTACTGCACTCTTTGAAGCAGGGTCCTCCAGATCTACTCACACTCTACTTATCCCTCTAAAAGTAGAGATGGGCCTTTTCAGGGAATTCAGTCACAGTCTATTTATCTGTTATTTTAGACTGGCATTCTCAAGCAAAGCATTTCACAGTATCCTTCCTCAGTGACAAAATATGTTTTTGACTCATAAATCCTACCCTGTAGCTCAAAGGGACTTGAAGTCTGTCTTCTCTAGATAGGCAACCATTTGAGATCAGGGGCCACTTGCTTGCCGCTGTAGTAAAGCATGAAACCAGCCTTACAGCTTTGCAGTTTCCTGTGAAAGAATGTTTGCTGAGATCTGGTTTCTTCAACCTGATTTCCTCACATAACTTTTACTAAAGTCAAGATAATTAAGCCCTACTGTGCAAAAACATTTTTTTACTCAAATGGTTTCTGATTTGTGTTTTTCTGTTCCTGGAACCCTTTTTTTTTTTTTTTTTTTTTTTTTCCCTCCCCTCTTCATTAAGCCTCGGACAACTTCTCACCTTACAAGGAAGGAATATCTATATACCAAATGTGTGTATACATTCATACTTTGTATTCCTCTACCCAGTGTACTGGGTAGCATATGTTCTTTTACAGTGAAGGATCAACATTCTTGAGAGAGACATTCTGCCTCCTCATGTTCACTGTAGAAAAATTTAAAGTACTACCTGGCAGATATGTGACGAATGCTATCCAACTATTATACCTGTAAGCATGACCACTAAGACTAAAGCTCAGGCAGTAATACCAGGGTTTCAAGGAGCACTGTACTCCAAGGAACCTCTCCCAGATTTTTTACTTTACTAGTAATAGTAACAACAAGGACCTTTTTCCAAGTTTTCACTAGTGTGTAATATGAGCGAATAGTTGTAGTCACTAAGAAAATAGCCTACTTATCTGTAATTTTTTCAAGACACGTTGTCAATATATATTCAGAATATATTCGTATTCTTCTACCCAAATTCAATATAACTTTCAGATGCACATGTTGAGAATGGGAAACACCTGGAACAGTATATGTGAAAAGTGAGGAGGATAAGGAAAGAAATGATGCAGGGTATGCATATCTCAGTTATGCTACCATTAAAAGCCAGTGACCTTTTTAACAGTGACAATGCAGAACATTTTAAAAGATAATCATAAAAGGACTGTAGAGGGAAATCATAAAAGTCAAAATAATCCAGTTGAATTTTGGTAGCTTTCTAAATTAGTTGTATATTCAGAATACAAAAACATGTCTAAACGTAGTTTCTAATTCTAGTAGGTTATCAGGTGCCTTTCTACCTTCTGTTTCTTGCTCTAGGTCTTGCTCCTTTTTATTTCCATTCTCCTTTTCTTAATATGCAGCTTCTAAACAGGTACCTAGCTTCTTGCAGATACCTCTTTCATTTCCCATCTTTCGTACAGCCCTTAATTACCTCTAGATGCCCTTCATTGGCTTCTCTGTTATGCCAGTCGTCACAAGCCCACTCTTCTGAAAAGCTGGGAAACTCCATGCCTCTGTAAATAATTGTTGTTTAGCAAGCTATTAGTCACTTAGCAAGGATCTGTTACTGCATGCAATCTCTCAGTGTTAAAGAGTAAGGGATCTCTGCAGCAAGTGTAACCCTGAGAGGCATCTCTACTTAAGGAGGTTGTACAGCTCACTGCTGTGCAGGAGAGCTCAGCAGGCTCTGGGCTGTTTCCTAGTTATGGGATAAAATTACTGACTCTTAGTCATGTTTTCTGGTGTATATTTAAGCCCTCAACTGTTGAGCAGGATGTCAAGCTGCCAGTTTCTCTAGTACCCAGCCTGAGCCAGTATTATGGTGTCTGTTTGCCTGAGCAAGGCCTCCAGTCCTACAGGTAGTGGCTAAGCAAGGTAAAAGCCAGACTGAAGAGAGGGGAGTGCACGTTGTCACACTCACCACAAGAACCTCTTACTCAGCCACTAGAGACCTCACCTTATCTGGCTGCTGACGATGAGATCTCAGCTTGCTCTAGCTGAGGCCCCATATGCCTGAATGCCTGTACCCCTTTTCTGACTTTTGATGCTGAGTCTGTTCCCCTTCCTCCCCCCAGCAGTTGGCTCTTAGTCCTTGTAGCACTCACATGCAATTAGAGAGTTTGCACAGAGGGATGGCTGAGAAAGGATATAGTAAGAATGAAGGAGAGCAAACTGTGCCGATCAGGCACAGGGCCCAGTCAGACAAGCTTATTGAGCCCACTTTACACGTGACCCTTTCCTTTCCAGTTTCCTTTCAGCATGTTACCCCACTGCTTTGCACAGTTCCACTAACATATCCTTTCCCCGGTATTCGGGACCCCAGATCAGCATCCTGAGGGATTGCAAGTCCAGTTTGACACTCTCTGAAGTGATGATTGAGGTTTCTTGATAGTTTACTAATTAACGTGACAGACAAGATGGGTTTCTTATTATAGTGTATTTTACCATATGTTTATCAGGTGTGTGCTATGCTTATTACTCATCACGTTTTGGCAGGGTCCTCAGTCAGATAATCTTACTGAAATAAACGTTCCCACGTTCCTCTTATCTCTGTCAATCAGTTGTTACTGTACAGGTTTCAGTCTTGTTTTTTCTGTTTGTTTGTCTGTGTGTTTGCTTTTCGCTTTTTCCTTATCATCCCATTTGACAAGGTTGCTGAACAGATAACCTTAAAAAAGTGTATGTTCTTCCCTTTCACCTACCCTCATAAAAAGTTTATTCATACCATGTATGTGGTGGTGTTTTTTTCAACTCAGCTATAGATAGTGAATGGGTGGTATGCTGCAGACCAGAAGGGAAATGGGAATATCTAGAAATTGATTAGATTAGGTACCTGTGATACTGAAAGAGATTCCAGTCTGTATTAATATCCAGCCCATATCCATGGGAATAATCCTTTTTTTTTCTCGTTGATATTTATGCTAAATGTCGAGAGAAGAATACTTTCCCAGTGCATTTTAATAGGCATTCCCTTTCTTTTTCTTAATGGGATAAGAGAAATAATAGAACAGCAAAGGTATTGAAACCTTTCCAGTGATGTGGGGTATTTTTCATAGCAATTCCTAGCAAATCTAAGAAGTTAAGGCATTTTTAAATTTAAATTTGATAAATTCGGTTATTCAGAATTTTAAAGAGGCTGAAATCTGAACAACTGTGTTTTTATTCCAGTAATCCCTTCTCTGATAGAATTTTACTTTAGAAGTATTTTTTTTAATAAACTGCCTTTTTTAAGTAGCAGAAATACAGAAAATCTGTAATTTTACTTTAAATGTAGTGACCCTCTGTGACTTCCTGTTCTGACACTTTGCACTGTTTAAAAGGTTTCTTTATATATGAAAAAAATGTTAGTATTACTAAGGCAGTTCATTTTTGATTTTGATGTACTCCTTGATTTTGAGACTTTGTAAGAAAAAAATATGTATTTTTTGTTTGTTTAGGTTTGCAGAACATAACGGAGATGTATAGTCTGAGATAATGCATACTGCACTCACTTTTTACTCATTATTTACCTTAGCTAGACTAAGAGGAAAATATGAACTTGATCATTAAGAAAATAACTGTGTGGAGATTAATCATGGTATTCAAGTTATGGCTTAGTCACAACACATTTTCTCTGGTCTGCAAATGATGTATTTGAGTTATGGTAAGACAACCTAAGACATTAGGATTCTGGAGAAGAAAATAGTAATCTTATGCTCAAATATATGCAGTTAATTCAGTTTCATGACCTAGCTGTTAAGACATTTCTTCTTCAGTTAAATATGGTAAAATATAGTGCAAAAAACATAGTAACATTTTAACAGTTTGTCTTAGAGGAGAATAAAAATCCTAAACAGGAGCTGGGTGTTACTTTCTATGGCAAGAAACTACAGTTAAATTCAAAGGGCAAATTCTTAAAAGAAATACATAAGGCATAAAAGTGTACATGAAAAATAAAAACAAAAATTGCGTCTGTAAGTGTCAGGGGTACTGAAAGGTTCTGTGCTTTCAGAAGTCTGATTATCTCCATTTTTGTTTTCAAAGCTAGTGAAAAGAATTTTGGAGAACAATTTCTTCACTTGTATCTTGTGGAAGGAAGACCAACAGTTCGATTCAGTTGCGGAAACTCTCAAAACATTCTGACTGTATCTGTCAATCAATCCATTAGTAAGGGAATATTCATCCCTATCACAATAAGGTAAGAACTTAATACTGTGTTACGCTGAAGAGATTTAGTCTTCTTATATATTGAGTAAAAAAGAGTACATTTGTTTGTTTTTTCTTTTTTTTTTTAAAGGAAAAAAGATGGAAAGCAAAACTTTGTGTATGTTTGGAAATATTTCTCATAATGTAGTGTCCTTGAGTTAAGATGCCTTCTAGTTCATACATATTACTTCAGTTTTTCAAACTCCAGACACAGAAAAAATAAGTCAGTTTGAGAACTGGGAGAATTTTAACTAGTGTTAAAAAAGTTAAAAACAAGTTGCTCATAATTTATGAGCTAACATGGGTTCACTAAAGGAAAATCTCATTGTATTAATTCGATATCCTTCTATGATAAAATAACCCACTTAGTGGATGTTGGTTTTTAATACTGTCCTCACAGTATTCTTCTGGATAAGCTGTCCAGCTATTAAATGAATAGGTTCACACTATCCTAGGTCAATAGATAGGGCTTGAAGAGTTGTAGTGAATGGGACTACATCTGGTGGCCAGTCACTAGTGGTATTCCCCACGGCTCAGACTTGAAGCCAGTTCTGTTCAGTTTTGTTGTTATTTTTGTCAGTAGTTTGACTGTTGAACTCAATGTTCTTTTTTAGTTTCTTTCCAATGGAATCCTATTCTCTTCTCTTCTTATTCTATTTTATGGTTATCCAACCTTTTGGCTTGCCTAGGTCACATTGAGTGAACAGGAATTGTCTTGGGCTGCATACACAAAGGTATCCCTGAAAGTAATATCTCCTATTTATTTCCATGGAAAATACAACTGATGTGAAGAACACAATAATGCTATTTGATAGTAAAGTTCTCCGCTACAAAGCACTACTTTTCAACATAGTCACCACTCTTAGCAGTGCATTTTTGCCAGTGATGAACAAGAGCTGCATGCAACACTCATAAAAATCTGCACTAGTGGATATGACCTACTCTTGCTGTCGCCACTGCTGAAACACACCACACACTACGGCGAAGACCACTGTGCTAATGTCTACTGGTCTTCATATATGTTCAGCAAACATATCATGAATGTCAGTGGGTGCCATTTTTTCTGCATGGAGGAATTCAGTGGCACATCTTTAGTTCATTCATACTTCCATCTCAGACACCATTCTGTAAGACTGCCCCTCTGCTGCCATCTGTCACACAGTAACAAAATATAGTGGCATATTGGTAGGAATATTCAACCTCTACTGCCATACCACCAATATCTGCCTTTGACACCATGGGAGAATATAATTAAACAGAAGGCATTACTGTCAAAGCAGCTCTCATAAAATATGTACTATATTTTATGTATATAAGTAACAAAACTTATTTTAATCTCTAGTAGTTTTTATTAAAACAAAAAAAAAAGCAACAAAAACACGGAACTGGTAGGATATGTGACCTTGTTATTGTGAAACTAACGCATCAATATCTGGTTTGATGTCAGTGGCTGCAATTCTTAGCAAGTTTTCAGTGTGTTCATTGGAGATCTTTGATGAAATTTTATCTGTCCTGTGCTTCATGCTTGAAAGCAGTTGTTCACAAATGTACGTACTCCCAAGAGGTGACATGAATGATGTGTGATTGTGAAGTAAGGAATGTCTTTTTCTAGAAAGATAGTGCTTATAAAAGTAAAGAGACATAGTCATATTTTTGAGTTGAATGTCTGATTGCAACTCTGTACACCCCATTTGAAAATTTCAGGTAGCGCATTTATGTCAACTGAAAATGAAGTTGCAGATATACTAAAAAAAGATGGGTTTTTTTTCAGTCTTGAAACTTCTTCTCAAATTCCTTTATCAAAATGGAAAGCAAGGCTGCATATTTTTTGCTGTCCACAGGACTGTGTTTAGCCAGTGAATTAAAATGCATGAAATTATTTGCTATAACTTGAGCTGGTTCTGCCCTGCACCTTGCCCATGCCCTGGTTCCAGCTATGACAGCTTTAGTAGCGCACTGACATTTGACTATTGCTCAGCAACGGGAATGCTCCCAGGACCAAGCCAAGACACTCCGCAGAGTTGCAGCGGGGGGTGAGAGGTGCTGGGCAGGGGCTGGGATGTATTGCCGGCTGGGCCACATGTGGCCAGTGGGTTGGACATACTTGTTCTTTTCTGTTCTTTCTATTCTATTCATTAATCTACTCCTTGAATTAGTTAGACTTGTAATCATATTTCTAGTGATAAGCATAGAACTAAATTGCTGGTTAATTTTAACATGAGAATTAAAAAATAGGCATGCTAACATCTCCCAGTGCAGAACAGATTCAACTGCACTATTAGTAATATGCAATGGTGACTGACCAGTAGTGTTGTTTTTCATCTAGTACACATAATAGTTCACAGAAAGTTGAACTCTTAATTTTGAAAAACGTACTGTTATCATGCCCTGTTAATCACAGAATCACAGAATTGTAGGGGCTGGAAGGGACCTTTAGAGATCATCGAGTCCAACCCCCCTGCCAAAGCATGCTCCCTACAGCAGGCTGCAAACGTAGGTGTCCAGGGGGATCTTGAATATCTCCAGAGAAGAAGACTCCACAGCCTCCCTGGGCAGCCTGTTCCAGTGCTCCATCACCCTCACTGTGAAGTTCTTTCGCATACTGGTGCAGAACTTCCTATGCTCAAGTTTATGGCCATTTTCCCTTGTCCTGTCCTCACAGGCCACTGAAAAGAGGTTGGCCATATCCCTGTCTCCCACACTTAAGATATTTATAGACATTAGTAAGATCCCCAAATGGATTAACTTTTTTACACTGAAGGGATTTCATATGTGCAAGTTAGGACAAAGGTAGAAACGAAGATACAAATTTTGTGGTATGTTAATAATATTTTTTAAATGGTAGAATATGTGAAGTTCACTTTAAAAATATTTAAGAATTGTGATGTCCATTAAATTATTCTGATTATTATGATTCTGATATTATTTTACTTTACCATATAGTTAAATTGCTGCACCTGCACTGTAAGAATTTGTGATATGAGAGAACTCAGTGCAAGTTATTTACATTAAAGATAGTTCTAGCTAGGAACGTTTTTGCTAGTAGAGGATGATACGTTGAAGGACATTGCAAAAATCCCCTTGAAATGTGCATAGCAGCGTTCTCAAAATTAGCTTGTTAACATCAAAACATGAAAGTAAAAGCATTGTGAAGATTTTTGTTTGTCTTCAGTAATATTTATTTACCATGTAAATGTTGCAAAATTCTAGAATGTTACTCATTCTAGAAGAATTGAGGACTTTGTTATTACAGAAGACATTGATAGTAGTACATAGATATTGGTATATTTGGTATGGGCTTTTCTGTGTGTGTGTGTTTTTTTATGTTCACCCCTTAATCCTTACCATATTCTCTTATGAAAAATAGTAAATGTTAGACTTTAAGTAGAAAACCTCATTTCAATATACAGAGGAATGAAAGGATCTACCATTTAAGAAACCATTACATTTCCTTCTTACACTTCTAAGCTGCAGGTTTATGCATTACTCTTACACTCCATTTTAAAGCTTTTTTGTTTTGGTTTTGGTTTTTTTTTTTTTGTATTAAAGCCTAGCATTAATGAAACATAGTCATACAGTATACTCAAACCTAATTGTTAGCTGACAGGATATTAATTTGGTTTAGGATTTGGATGTAAATGTATACAAAGCTTATAAAGAAAACTCTCTCTTCTTTACCCTATAAGCTAGCAGATAAAGACATTTTTCTCATAGAAAATACTTGGTAGAAGTGTACAGTTCAGTTCTAAAAAAATGATTTTTTTTTTTTGTTGTTCTTTAGTTGTGGAGACTACCCATGTGTGTGTGAGGTATTGGTCCACTGATTGCCTTTACTGTATTACCTGAAATAGCAATTTCTCTGATTCATAAAATTAGGGCATTACAATGCTGGATAGCTTTCAAAGTCTAATAATACTTTAGCAACAAATGCATCTATATATCACTGAAAAAAATATTAGTTCTAGTTATAGAATTCAAGTTGACACTGAAAAATAAATTCATTTCCTCTTTTTTTACCCTAAAATTAACATGTTTTTTTATGGCTTTGCTGTCCATGTTGCAACACTAAATAGTAGTGTCAGTTCAATTTACACTTTGCCTTTGTTTACTGGAATTTAAACAGTGACAGACTGAATAATTTGAAATGCATGATTGTAGGCTGTGACTGGCAGGGATTTATATGCATCCAAGTTTATGGGCATGGCCTTCAAAATGACTAGTGATTACTCTTGTGAGTCCTTCTAAAATGTAGAGAGAGCGGTATATCCTTCACCAAGCAGCAGTAAAATTGTAATCCTTCAGCAATCATCCTTAACCTCTGCCAAAGGAAAAAGCAAACTTGACAAGGCATTTGTGCCCCCCCTGGATCTTTTATCATAGGCTATAAAATATGAATGCATGACAAAACTGTTGATTTGTGTTCTCTTAGTGGCTGTTGAAGATAGATAACTCTGTCTGAACGTTTTACCTGCAAAATTAATGAGTTTTTTTTTTCACCTGTAATTCAGGAAAGGAAGAGACGAAGACTAGCATAAATATCTTTGTTACTGTCTGAAAACACTCCAGTAGGAAAATGATATTTCTGTTAAATATGACTTTGAATTAGTCTATAAGGTCATATTTGACAGATATTCCAGTTTTAGATATATCTATGGTTCCTGTGGGATAATTCCCAATAGTCTCTATTTCTGTCTTTTTCTTGTTTTCTTTCTAAATCCACTATCTATAGTAAGCTAAGATATCCCCATAGTTTACAAGTTTTGTTTAACAATATGATTAGTTCCCTCAGATATGTTCTTCCATTTCAAACCTGATGAAGATTTAAATGTGAGTTCAAAATGTTCAGTCATTTTCTTTATGGTCTTTGTGAAACGACAGCTTTATGGTTATATAATTGGTTTTTGGTTTTTTTTTTACTGTTTTTATTTCTGTTTATTTTAGAATAAGTTGATGCCTGGTTTCGAAAATGTATGTTTGTTTGAATTTAATTTTTTGTGATTTCGTAATAGAAATTGTATTCATCTTTTCAGTTAGATCTGTGACCACATTGTTGAGGTGTAGTTTAGATTACTTTTATGAACTGGATTATTTAAAGAACATAAGTTCAGGTGCATTTCGTTCCATGTATGGTCTCTGAAATACATTTGCCTGACACAACATTTGGTGTACGTAATTTGTAGTTAAATGATACAGCTGTTACTGTGGCCAGATTGTGTTTCTTCAATTCACTGATTGATAGAAAGTAACAAAGAAGTGATTGAGATTACCACATTACCAGGATTTTGATTTTTCTAGATACAGAGATGAATTTTAGCATTTGGAGTAAGAGCCTTTTTTTTTTTTTTTTTTTTTTTTNATTTTATTTAGATTATGTTTCCTTCCAAAAGTTTAGATTGTCTCTGTCCTTGATAGTGAGTGCATACTTGAAGGAGGACACCAGATTCTTTTCTATTTGGAAGACTCCGGGCAAGCATTGATAAAAATCTTGCATGTATAGCATAATACTACTTCATTGTGTTTTACAGGCAGAACTGCCAGAATTTTGTTGTGGCATTTAATGAACATAGAGCCTATCTCCACAGAACTTTATTGTTGTACTGTGTTTAGTACTTTCTCATAAATTTTCCAAGGGAACATATTGAGTGTAGTTGCTTCCAATTTTCTGTCACACTTAAATTAGTATTTGTGGTGCGGATCTAAGCATTTATTCATGGTTGAGAAGGTCACATACAGCAATCCATAAAAGCAAAATTTGTAGAATAAATTATTCAGTCAATGTTGTTGAACCAACTCTAGCCTGGACCATGCAGCATAGAAGCTGATGAAGTTCATTTGATCTTCACTCTTCAAGAGCAGATGGCACCTTCAAAACTGTGAAAGTTCTGAAAGTATTTTTGTACCTCCACATGGTACATGGCAAGACATAGGGTACTGAGTGCAAGCCACATGATTATCAGTGTCCATGTTTCTACTGACACTCTCACTTCCTCACTTTCTGCAGGAAACTGTTGTTTGAACTGATCTTATAAAGCTTTTATTACACATTCCTTCTTAAAATGTAGTTGTTTTTATAAAGGATATGTAAATCACCATCCATATGACCTGTTGGCTTGTTTTGAGTCATTGAGTCATACCTGTTTTACTTCATTCCAGAGAGATTTATGTTCTCATATTGGTTCATACTTCTAAGTCATCATTTTCTTAACATTTAAAGATGCTAGGTCTTCTGCATAACGTGGAAGTACTATTGAAAATTACATTAGATCTGTAAAACAAAAAAATGATTAATTTTCTGATGATTTGCCATTGTATCCAAGGAATGCAGGAATTTATATTTTGAAAAACTGGAAACATCTGAGCAGCTCTTCTTTCAACGTATATTTATCTGAAGGACTATATGGTATAGCATATGTTTGTGATACATGGAAGGTGTTTTGCTGTCAAGTAATTTAAAGCTTCATATGTAGGTCACTCCAAAAGTAATGCCTCCTATTTATTTCTATGGAAACTACAACAAAAATAAGCACAATAACACTATTTGATTGAGCAAATTTGCAGCTACAAAGCACTTTTTTAACAGTCACCACCATTAGCTATGCGTTTTCAACAATAATGAACAAAAGCCTACATGCCACACTCATAAAAATGGGTACTGGAGGTGTCATTGTCACCACTACTGAAAGACACTACCCACCACCTCACTGTACTTAAATCCTCTGTTTGGTCTCCGTGAATGTTCAGCAGTCACCAATAGATGTCAATGGGTGCCATTTTTTCTGCATGAAGGAATTCAATTACACTCCTTTTCTTCATGTGCACTTCAATGTCAGACACAATTTTGTCACATGACCCTTCAGCTGCCATCTGTCACACAGCAACAAAATTTAACTGAATGTGGTGGGGATGTTCAGCATCTACTACCATCCCACCAAAATTCACATCTGACATTATGGGCCAACGTAATAAAATAGGAGACATTACTGTCAGAGTAACCCTTATAATGCTGAATTCCAGCATTGTTAGTTATGTAAGAATGAGACATCAAAAGGTGGTTTGTTAAGCACCTTAAGCCAACTCAATGCAATATTTCCATCATCATACCTCTGCTTACCAAAATTCTTTGAATATTAACAGTGGATGCAGTCTGGGAGACATATAAGAATCAGTGGACATATGAATTTATAACTGATGAATAAAACACAGATGCAGTTGTGAAATTGAGTATCTTACATACTGCATATTCTAATTTTGATTTTGAGTCAGCACAAACATCAATCACATCCATGTGGATGTTGTGTTAAATGCATAAAACTATAAAACTGTAAAATATCTAACAGATTATAGTGAACTTTGAATTAAATTTGGAATTGCTTTCAGAAGGAGTGCCTATTTAACTACATATATTTACTGCATTTTTAATAGAAATTATAAATCATAAGTTAACGTAAATCATAGTGTGACAGTACCTAGGAATGGCTTTTATAGATATGGTTTTCCACTAAAATTATCTGCAATTGATGGCAGTTTATCAGGCCTTGTAGAAATAGTAATGGGCTCATTTCAGTATATATTGTATATCTGTTTCATAAAATCATCATATTTGTCCCCATAAGGTGGGAAGGTTTGTGCAGTAAGTGCTTATACAATGTTTGTGATCTGGAGCACGATTTTATGGGGAACAGCTGAGAGAACTGGGATTGTTCTGTCTGGAGAAGAGGAGGCTGAGGGGAGACCACATAGCTCTCTAAAATTACCTGAAGGAGGTTGTGGTGATTGGGAGCTGGCATCTCCTCTCATGTAACTAGCAATAGGGCTAGAGGGAATGGCCTCAAGTTGCTCCAGGCAAGAGTCAGGTTGGACATTAGGAAAAACTTCTCTGAAAGAGTGGTCATGTGCTGGAAAAGGCAACTCAGGGAGGTGGTTGAGTCACCATCCCTGGAGGTGTTCAAGAAACATTTAGATGTTGTACTAAGGGACATGGCTTAGTGGGGAAATATTGGTGGTAGGTGGGTGGCTGGACTGGATGATCTTGAGATCTTTTCTCCATCAGAAGTGAGGTGGCCAACAGGAAGGTAATTTTTCCCTCTCTACTCTGTCCTCATGAGGACCCATCTGGAGTACTGTGTCCAGGTCTGGTGTCCACATCCAAAGATGTGATCAGAGGGCTGGAGCACCTCCCCTATGAAGATAGGCTGAAGAAGCTGGGCTTGTTCAGTCTGGAAAAGAGAAGGCTGCGAGGAAACCTCATTGCAGCCTTCCAGTATTTAAAAGGGGATTACGAAAAGGAAGAGAATTAACTTTTTACTGAGGTAGATAGTGATAGGACAAGGAAGAATGGTTTTAAGCTCAAGGAAGGAATATCTAGATTAGATGTCAGGGGGAAGTTCTTCAGAGAGAGTAGTGAAGTGATGTAACAGGCTGCCTGGAGAGGCTGTGGATGCCCCATCTCTGGAGGTGTTCAAGACCAGATTGGATGGGTTCCTGGGACACCTGGTCTAGTATTGTATATGGAGGTTAGAACTTGATGATCCTTGGGGTCCCTTCCAACCCAAGCCATTCTATGATTCTGTGATTCTATGATTTTTCAACCTTGATGACTCTGCGATTGTTTAATTCTATGTTCTCTGAAAACTTTAATCCCAGTTCCATCAATGCAATTTTTCTCACACCTTGAAAAAATATTTTTATCTTTTACAGTTTTACATAATTCAATCATTTTACATCTGTTAGTCTCAAAATAGTCTCATATTACCTGCATTACACTAAACAGATGTTTATAAATTCTTGTATACTCAATTAAAATTGACCATTTGATGGAACATTAGGATCAACCACTTAAATTGTTGTTTGTCCTCCTAGCTGAAATAACTCGAGTAGGAAGAATGGATTCTCATTAAGAATAGAAGAAAAAGTTTTGTGCTTAAAAAGAACTGTGTGTTTAGAGATGTGTCACTTTTTTGAAACTTTTTTTTTTTTTTTTTTTTTTTTTTTTTTTTTTTTTTTTTGTNATATTCTCTTATGAAAAATAGTAAATGTTAGACTTTAAGTAGAAAACCTCATTTCAATATACAGAGGAATGAAAGGATCTACCATTTAAGAAACCATTACATTTCCTTCTTACACTTCTAAGCTGCAGGTTTATGCATTACTCTTACACTCCATTTTAAAGCTTTTTTGTTTTGGTTTTGGTTTTTTTTTTTTTGTATTAAAGCCTAGCATTAATGAAACATAGTCATACAGTATACTCAAACCTAATTGTTAGCTGACAGGATATTAATTTGGTTTAGGATTTGGATGTAAATGTATACAAAGCTTATAAAGAAAACTCTCTCTTCTTTACCCTATAAGCTAGCAGATAAAGACATTTTTCTCATAGAAAATACTTGGTAGAAGTGTACAGTTCAGTTCTAAAAAAATGATATTTTTTTTTGTTGTTGTTCTTTAGTTGTGGAGACTACCCATGTGTGTGTGAGGTATTGGTCCACTGATTGCCTTTACTGTATTACCTGAAATAGCAATTTCTCTGATTCATAAAATTAGGGCATTACAATGCTGGATAGCTTTCAAAGTCTAATAATACTTTAGCAACAAATGCATCTATATATCACTGAAAAAAATATTAGTTCTAGTTATAGAATTCAAGTTGACACTGAAAAATAAATTCATTTCCTCTTTTTTTACCCTAAAATTAACATGTTTTTTTATGGCTTTGCTGTCCATGTTGCAACACTAAATAGTAGTGTCAGTTCAATTTACACTTTGCCTTTGTTTACTGGAATTTAAACAGTGACAGACTGAATAATTTGAAATGCATGATTGTAGGCTGTGACTGGCAGGGATTTATATGCATCCAAGTTTATGGGCATGGCCTTCAAAATGACTAGTGATTACTCTTGTGAGTCCTTCTAAAATGTAGAGAGAGCGGTATATCCTTCACCAAGCAGCAGTAAAATTGTAATCCTTCAGCAATCATCCTTAACCTCTGCCAAAGGAAAAAGCAAACTTGACAAGGCATTTGTGCCCCCCCTGGATCTTTTATCATAGGCTATAAAATATGAATGCATGACAAAACTGTTGATTTGTGTTCTCTTAGTGGCTGTTGAAGATAGATAACTCTGTCTGAACGTTTTACCTGCAAAATTAATGAGTTTTTTTTTTCACCTGTAATTCAGGAAAGGAAGAGACGAAGACTAGCATAAATATCTTTGTTACTGTCTGAAAACACTCCAGTAGGAAAATGATATTTCTGTTAAATATGACTTTGAATTAGTCTATAAGGTCATATTTGACAGATATTCCAGTTTTAGATATATCTATGGTTCCTGTGGGATAATTCCCAATAGTCTCTATTTCTGTCTTTTTCTTGTTTTCTTTCTAAATCCACTATCTATAGTAAGCTAAGATATCCCCATAGTTTACAAGTTTTGTTTAACAATATGATTAGTTCCCTCAGATATGTTCTTCCATTTCAAACCTGATGAAGATTTAAATGTGAGTTCAAAATGTTCAGTCATTTTCTTTATGGTCTTTGTGAAACGACAGCTTTATGGTTATATAATTGGTTTTTGGTTTTTTTTTTACTGTTTTTATTTCTGTTTATTTTAGAATAAGTTGATGCCTGGTTTCGAAAATGTATGTTTGTTTGAATTTAATTTTTTGTGATTTCGTAATAGAAATTGTATTCATCTTTTCAGTTAGATCTGTGACCACATTGTTGAGGTGTAGTTTAGATTACTTTTATGAACTGGATTATTTAAAGAACATAAGTTCAGGTGCATTTCGTTCCATGTATGGTCTCTGAAATACATTTGCCTGACACAACATTTGGTGTACGTAATTTGTAGTTAAATGATACAGCTGTTACTGTGGCCAGATTGTGTTTCTTCAATTCACTGATTGATAGAAAGTAACAAAGAAGTGATTGAGATTACCACATTACCAGGATTTTGATTTTTCTAGATACAGAGATGAATTTTAGCATTTGGAGTAAGAGCCTTTTTTTTTTTTTTTTTTTTTTTTTTTTTTTGTATTTTTTTTT
>JACDJE010000266.1:1120424-1142961 GCA_016647715.1 Pavo muticus
TTGCTTTGATGCAGCAACAACATTTAGCATTTCATCAGTGATCTGTCAAAGCCAGCAAACCAACTGTTATGGCTATTGAGGCTCATTAGCTACTGACTTGATGAGCAGATGTTTGAATTCCTTTACCCTTCATGGTCTGGATTTGACTAGGTCTTAAATTATCTGACCTGACAGAATTATCTCAAGAACACAGAAATACAGAATCACAGGGAGGGAAGAGATCATGATGTCCTTTAGCTGCATCACATAATGATTTAGGACTATATGCAGTCAGATTTTGAGTGTCTGAAAGAGGTTCCATTCACTCAACCATCTTTGTGGCCTTCTGCTGGACTAGCTCTTGTAAGTCTTACTTGTACTGAGGAGCCCAAAACTTTATACATCACTCCAGGTGTGGTGTCACCAGTGCACAAGAGAGGTGAAAAAAATGACCTTTGACTTGCTGGTAGTGCTTTTCCTGCTATGTATAAAATTCACTCAGTTGACTCTGTCCCAGTCATAACTAGTGTACAGGGTAAGTCTTTCCCCAGAGGTCTCAGGGGCCAGGAATTTCTGAACATCAGTCTTCCTAGTGAAGGCTGAGGCAGAGAAGGCACTGAATGTCTCAGCCTTTTCCAGATTGTTTATCACCACATCACTCACTATTCAGTAGCAAACCAACATCTTCCCAAGTCTTCCATTGGCTTCTGATGTTCTTGTAGAATCCTTTCTTGTTGCACTTGTTTCACTTGCTGTATTCAAGGACAGGTTGGCCTTGGCTTTCCTAACCTTAACCGTGCAAGATCAGAGACCAACTTAATACTCTTCTAGATCCCTTGCCTGTGTTTCCATTCCTTGTGCACTTCCTTTTCATATCTGAATTTACTTAGAAGCTCCTTGTTCATCCATGCAGGACTCCTCTGCTTGATCTTCTACTTGGGTGGACCTTTCTTGAGATTGGAGGTGTGATGTATAACAGGTTTCCTGGATCTCTCCCCTTTTCAGGGTCTTATCTCATGAAATTCTTCCGAGAATAGACCAAAATCTGTTCTCCTAAATCAAGGGCTGAGGTCTTGCTTTTTTACCTGCTCACTTCTCTTTATGATCCTGGTTTCCCTCATCTCGAGTGCAGTGCAGCTGAAACTGCTTCCTACTTTCACATCCTCAACCAGTTCTTCCTTGTTTGTATCAGGTCCAGAAAAGCACTTGCTGTTTTTGGCTCCTTCATCATGAAGTTGTGATGAATGCACTCTAGAAATCTCATAGGTGGCTTGAGCCCAACTGTATTGTCATTCCAGCAGATAACAGCATGGTTAACACCTTCTGATTCTAGTTCAAAAATTCTACCAAAAACTTTTACATCTCTGACTTAACTGGATCTTGACTAGTCTGATTGCTTCAGTCTATTATGGAAGCACTGGAGATCTCTTTGCAGTTGATGATTTCTTCAGCAGGGGCAAAGCTTAATAGAATAGTAAGTACTGCCTAACTGCTGTGTTAATAGTTCAAGAGTACAAAAAAACTTGAGAATTCTCTTCTTTTGCCATCTTTTTTTTTTTTTTTTTAAACAGTTACCTTCAGCATATATAATTTATTGTGATTTTTGTTGTTTGTTTGTTTGTTTTTTGTGCCAGCTGTCTTAAAGGGAGGTGGAAAGTGCTGTGTGCTTTGGCTGATTTTTTTTCTTCCTTTAGCAATGAAATTTTCAAGAATGTAATTATAATTTTATTCTGATATTTATAATTTCTAGCTGATTAGATTTATTCTCACATGAACTAATTTCCATCATTAACTGATTTTGGGTGGTTTATTCCTGAATGACTCACCACAGATTAGCTCATAGTATATATGGCACTTCCATCTTCCCCTTCATAGTATATCATTCTACCTTAATCTCAGATTCTTTCCTGCATAATTGATATTTGCTTTGTTTTCTTATATGCAGGTTAGGAAGCTGCAGTAAATGCCATTTTAGTACCTGCAATGATGTGTAGTCTAGAAGCTAAACCAACTGATTTTAATCACTTCCATTCCTAGGTGTATTTCATTCAGTCCCTTTTAAATACATTTATATCAATATAAAGCTTTAAGTATGAGCTATTGCAGCAGTCCAGTAGTACTGAGTAGCCTAGTACAACATTCTTTGCTGCCTTTCCTAGTTGGCAGGCATCCAGAACTCTTCTTAACATTGTGATCGGCAGCAATCTGCATTATGGACTCTCAGGCATCGATAGAATACTGTGACCTACATGGAACGACACAGGCAAGACAGGGAAAGTATTACTACCAGATTTCACATAGAATCGCTCAGCTTGGAAAAGACCTTCAAGATCATCAAGTCCAACCGCAAATATAAAGATATTGAAGCAATATGAGAATGTTGATTAGTTATTTAAGAAAAATTCTCTTGAGTGGGATTCATCCCATCTAACCTTATCTGCTTTCAAGTTTGGTATCTAGCCTAAATTAGTTTATCTGTATGTGGATTTACAACAAAAATTAAAAACTAATACAGTACTCGTGACTGTAATTGCTTGCTATGTCTTTTTGCCACTCAGCTAAAAGTTGAAAACTTACCTTTAGGTTACCTATCTCAATGGAAATATAAAAATCAGTGTTTAGTTAACAAATACTCTGAAAAGATAAATAACAGGTTTGCAAAGCAAAATGTACTTTCTTCTCACAACCTTTTTCTCCATTGATAGCCCATTTCTTCTGTTGTAATTACTGCAAATGCAAATCTAATTGAAAGTTCAGGGTTCTAATGTTGTGAAACTTAATGATAAAAAAGAATTAAACACTGTCACACACAATCACAGAATCATAGGGGTTGGAAGGGACCTCCAGAGATCATCGAGTCCAACCCCCCTGCCAAAGCAGGTTCCCTACACCAGGTCTCACAGGTGGGCGTCCAGGCAGACTGTGTTCAGTACCATGAAAAATAATACTGCAAACAGTGACAAAGATATTTGAATTTTAGACAGATTTATTTCTCAAGTTCAGTTGGTATGGTGCCATTTCCAATCTACTGCTGAACATGGACTTTGAAAAATTAGATTTTGTTGGTAATTTCATGTAATCAAGATTTATGTTGGACCTGCTATTCTGATAAATTAAATTCTGTCTGGGGGCAAACGCTGACTTTTAACTCAAAAAGATGCTCTGAATTTGCGCTTGAAATTGATGGACTTAGATTCTTGTCTACTCTTCAGTAACCTGAAGAAAAAAGGATAAGAGAATTTAACCTCTGTTCCTTAAGCTATCATCCACTAGAATTTGAACATTTTACTTGATGGGATAAGAAATGCTGTGAATGACTTATATCTCTATAAGAAACAAGGAAAGCTTTTGTTTTTATCTTTATTATTATCCCTTTTAAGAATGTAACATACTTTACTTGTATGGCCAATGCTGCTACAGGGAATTTACATTTATAAGCATATTCAACTTAGCACCGTAAATCAAAATTAGGTAACACTGAAAAATCACAATAGCTTTTGAAGAAATTTAGTTTGCATTGCACTTACCTTTCCAGGATGAACTAACCCATCATGAAGAACTAGTAAAACTTGTCTCCGGGGAAATTTTTAGTGTAACAACACATCATTTGAATATCAGCACAAGATATAAATTCTATCAATCCACGATTTTGTCAGCACAAATAAAATATCCCAGGAATATATTTATTTACCGTGTATATATGCACATATCATATGTGAAGGCTGTTGTGAGTTCCTGTCTTCTCTGTTTTGACAACTGGTAACCTTTGTTTTTAATAGAATTTGTCCCACTTCCTAGAAGCTTTTATAATGGAAATAGAGGTATGCATTTTTATTCATTTCACAGTGCTATTTTATTTGCCTGAGTGTCTTATAGCTATTTATATAAAGATGTAACTTTTTACTGATACATAATGCATAGAAAGAAGTGATTTAGGATTGTGAACAAAAAGAGAAATATTTCTGAAATTACTTCCATCTTGTTGGTGATCATCTTTACATGAATGAAGTTTTATATATAATATACTGACTGTCCCACTAAGACTGTCTGTATAGACTAGTTGTGCAGTGAACATTTATTTAATCCTTCCAGTGGTTAAGGTGCATTTCTGGGCAATAACTTTGTTGCATTTCTACTGTTCTCCATCTCTGAAGTAGAAGACAATAGTTGAAAAAATGCTGTTACTCCCAATTTTGCCCACAATTTTTAATGTCCCTTTTTCCTAGCCCTCATCATCTGAATTTCATTGCTGTCAATTACTGGTTGTAAGGGAGTACCAAATTGTTCAAGACAGCATATTTTTGTTTTATTTGTCTTACTGGAATTGAAATGCTAAAAGGAGTAGGACTAATAAGGGACACACAGAAACACTGTCATATGAATGTTCACATTTAAGCAAGATTGGATGTTTAATGACCATGCTAATTTCTATTGTATGATCAAATTAATCATTGCACAATATCATAAATATGTTGGTAATTAGATATGTCAATAGATTGTTAGTTTTTCATCTCATAAACTTCACAAAGCATGACTGCAGTATTATATAATTCAGACCATCCTAACACATTTCTGTTTAGCACGCCCTCTTATGAAAAGTGACATAAATAATTGCTGATGTAATTTTCAGAATCAAGAGTAGCCAGGAAATATCGTTCTCCAAATGAGATTGGGCATACTGATCTTTTCAAGTGTGCTGTAGTCCTCCTGTGCACTGAATTAATGATTGTATTCCAAGTACTGCTGAGTGATTGCTTCTTCTAGATATGCAATTTCTTTAGATATTTTCTGCTCCATGGTCTCATTAGATTCACTTTTTTTTTTCTTCCTGTTGATGGTTGAGACTGTGTGATACAGGTAGTAAAGATTTCAAAATACCTGACTGTCCCCTCCATTTCATGGAAGAACCTTTTTGGAAGAAAGAGGAGTTCTTTCACATACTTGATAGTACAAAGGGATATATGTGTTACTGAAGGTACACTAGGTGCACTACATGGAACAAAGCAGGTCTTCATCTTTCTTGAAGGAAAAAAGAATCATTGGATTACAGAGGAAGTAATAAACTATTAAAATTTAAGATTGTTATACAGAATATTTCAGTTTTGTTCGATATTTTGGTGGTTTCTATTGTTGGTGTTTGTTGCTTTTTAAAAATTATTTCTAAAGTATAGAGTGTTCTGGAAAATTCATTAGTTCATTGTCTGGTCACACACTGCTTTACACAGAGGGCTTTTCAGACAACAGTTTGGTTTCTGTTAGTTTGACAAAGTGCCTGAAAATAGAACAGCACAGTATGTTGCTAAGTAAACTTATGAAGATGCTATGTTTCTCCTCCTAAGACGTGAGATCACAATAATAAATGCTTACACTGCTGAGTACTTCTGAGGTTTGAAGAGCTAAACAAACAAAAAATCTGTGAAGTCAAAGCAATTTTTTTAAGTTCCCTTTCTCAAGGCAGTTGTTGTTAAAGTGGAAGATTGATACAGAAATAAAATTGGTTCTGTGTGCGTATAACATTTTCTACAGGTTTGCTTTAGCTGAAAGTAAGAGAAAGTGCTATCTACTCTGTGGATATTGAAAATCTGTGGCACATTCTGATTTAAAAAACAGTAAGCAGCTAGCCTTTGCATGTGTATCCAAAGCAAGGAGGAGTGATTGAGAGAAGTGGAAGAAATGTAGCTCCCAGCAAGCCAGTTTGGCTCTCTTTAAGATGCCTCATTAACAGTAGTATTCTAGAGGAATTTTAATGCAGGTCTCCATGAGGCAACAAAGTGGGCAATGAAGTCACATGGTTAAGACTCATATGGGGTTGGTTGGATTTTCTCCTCTGTGCTGAGGAGAAGGGAGTAGTTCTTAATCCAGGTGATCAGCTTCTATCTCAACAGCAAGCATCCAGTGTGGCTTAATGTATTTAGTGCTTCTGAGACACTCATGTTCTGAGAGCAATGTAAGTATCTAAATAGATTTCAAAAAATGTTGGATTGGGATCTGTTGTTTGTATTATGCCAAGTCCAGATCTGTGACCCAAAAGAATCACAAAACCTCAGAGATACTACTGGGATCTCTGTTTTACACAGTTTACCGGAAATCCTTCTTTTGATGGTGGCTGAGGGAAAGAAGAAATAGTGAAAGTTATCTTATGTTCTATTATTATATCTTATTTGCTCTAACCTTTCTTTTGATAAGTTCTTGCTTTCTAAATAGATTTCAGACCAGTATTTAATATATTACTTGCATGTATGTAGAGAAGAAGGAGCAAAACAGAACATCAGACAGCTGATTCTTTTAAGACTAGTCAGCTTAGGTCTACTTTTACATACTGGATGTGAGAAAACTTGATGCAAATGGAGTCACCTGATTGAAGAGAGCATTGAGTAAAATTTACAGGTACATTTGTTAAGTAGACCTCTTTAGTAGTCAGGTTAGAGAGAAAGACAGTGAGCTGCATCTTTCTGAAAGAAACTCATTTAAGAAACAGTCAAGGAAGGAAGGTATTTCTCCTCCTTTGATTAAAGTACATCAATTCTGTGATGAATTTATCTTCTCGGATGTAGTTAATTCAGGTGAGAAAAGGTTTTTTGTTCATCTGTCCACCACCTTGGCTGTCCTTTTTATGCTTTGCTTCTTAGGAGTACACACTGACCTGGCTTTATATTAGATCATCAACTATGCAACTTTCTTCTCTGCTTGCTCACATTTGTCTGCTAGTTCTTTTCTCCCACTCTGTTTATGTTTATTGGTCTATTATCTGTGTAGTTGATGATGCTGTTGCCGTATCTCTGTTCACCTTCATCCACAGATGCTTAGTCATTTTGTGACCATTACTCGAATCTTGTATTTGACATGGCTAGAAATACAGGATTAAATGAAACTGCACTTCACTGGAGACTGGTTGCAGATGGAAAATTAAGTTGAGGGTAACTGTAGTGGAGACTATAGTATGGTATTCTTAGCTGTGGTAGGCATAATACTGCCAGTAAGTCAAGAGGGATTATCCTTTCTTTCTACTCAGTGCTGGTGAGGCCGCACCTTGATTGTCATGTCAAGTTCTGGGCCCCCCCAAACCTGGTTGCACTAGAGAGGGTACAAGAGAGACATGGACATACTGGAAAGAGACCAATGTAGGGCCACAAAAATGATCCTATGACTGTAACTCCCTATTCCCCACCCTTCCTGTGGTACCTGGAGCAGGGAGATATAGGAGTTTGGAATGAGGGAGGGAAGTTGAACCCAAGAAGAGAGGAGGTACGGGGAAGGTGCTATCATTATCTTCTCAAAACCAAAATCTGTTTTAACTGGCAAAAAATTAAATTTGTTTTCGCTGTGTCAAGCCTGTTTTGCCTGTGATGGTAAATGGCAAGTGACTTCCCTGTCTTTACCTCACCCCTTATCCAGAGTTTTTTCTGCTTATTTAGTTCTTGCACCCAAATGGTCGCTTTGACAAGAAAGAGTGAGAGAGTGGTTGCACTGGCAAGTGGCAGAGGTCAATCCACCACAGAGGGAACTCAGAGTGATACAGAAAGCAGTTTTTCTACATTCCTTGCAGATGTAGGTGTGTTGGCAAAACTTGGTAATAAAGGTGCATCCTCTGTAGTTTATTTAAATTATAGCTACTGCTACCATGTGTTAGAAAAGATTTTATTATTTTGTTGTTCAACGGAAAGTAAAGGTGAATATATTGTAGAATTCCTGTAGTCACACCATAAGTGTTAGCATATACTGATGATAGAGAAGTCATTAACGTCTAGCACTACCAGCACTATTGTCTCTCCAGAAGCATAAAAAAACATCTGCTGTGTTACAAGATATTTCAGGATATGGTATCTATTTTAGTGTAGTTTGCAAACAAGTTGTGTGTGTTTGCAAAACACTGTGTTTTGCTGTGAAATGAGGCAGTACTGTAGAAGGCCAAATTCTTCCTCAAGCTCACGCTCCATATGATCCCTATTGAACAGATGTGTGAGGTGGAGCTCTGGAGAATATTAAAACAAAATTCTTCTTCAGGCTGTGGAGTACCTTTTCTGGAGGCTCTGCTCAACTGCAGTATTATATGCTTGTCATGCATTTCTCTGTTTTGCTTGAATAGCACCAAGTCACTTGTGGTTTGTGTCTCCGTGGCTCTTCTTCTCTGCTGTTCACAATGCTGGTCACAGCTTCTGTGCTGATGGTGGATATGGCTTCCTACTGAACTGATGAGTTTTAGAGAGAACACCAGGAGCTTGGGGTCTATATATTGCCACAGAAATCGTTTTATCCCCCCTACTGTTCACATTGTGTTGTCAGAGCTGCCAGCACCTACGGGACTAGTGGTAATGAAAGATGAGAATGTGCGAGCTATAGTGTTGCCTGCTGTGTTGCTACTAAATAACTCAGCAGCTGTTCAAAACACCTTCAGAAAATACATTTTCTCTTGCATTTGAATACATTTTATGTAAATCTGATAGGTGGTTTGGCCCCTGGGTTTTGTTCCTAGCACTGTCAGAAACAATCTTCTGCAACCTCTTCTGTTCACCCATCTGGAAAATAACAGGATTATACTTGTCTTCTTTCTGTGGGAGGGTGTAGGTTTCTCTCAACAGCAAGTGTTGTGAAAAATACAAATTTAAATACTGATCTGTGCCTGACATAAGACAAGGCATGATCTGACCATTTCTATCCTTTGCTGAAGTAGATGAAGGTTCTTCCTGAACTTTCCAAGAGGCAGATGTTTATTATTAAGAATGTAGGTTCTTTCTTCACCTTTAACAGAGAAGACCATATTGCTTTATTTGTGTCAGTTTATTTGGATTAAATACATATCACTATAATCTTTCTGTCGTCTCCTTTACCCCACATTTCTAACTGTATTTCATGTACGTAGTGAATCTGACGTTTTTATTATACCATTTTGTAAATGAGGTTTCTTCAGTTCCTTTGCAGTGCAGCGTGCACACAAGCTGTTTTACTGAAAACATAAGGTGCAGATATGTAAGATAAACAGGCACACAGCAACACCTGAGTGGAGGTTGCTTGATGCTGACAGTAATCTCAGCAGCAGCCTGTGCCTAAAGTATACACGATGTTTTCCAGTTTCAGAACTCAGTGTAGTAATGCACTGAGGTTCTCCCAGCCAGTGGTGTGGTATCATTGGTCTGACTAAATAGCCAATTCCTGCTCCAGGGACAAAAAAAAATGCTAGTGCTTTTTAAAGCCTGTATTATTTCATGTTTCCTCTTGACCTCAGACTTCAGCCCCAAAGGTTGTGGATTTTTGGTGTTGGGTTTTTGTTTTTTTTTAATGGTTTTGGTGTTTATTTTGTTGGGTTTTTTTTCACAACACAAACCATATACATTTAATTGGAAAATTTTTATTAGAGTAAATATGATAGGTATGACAATTAGCTTTGCTTCTAATAGCAATTGCAAAAAAAAAGTCAATGCTAAAAATTAATTCTTTGATATTCAGATATTCTCATATTCTAGCACATGAAACAGTCTTTCTTACTGAAAGGCAAATGACTGCATATTATTGTATATAATACATTCCAGAATTACATATTTTAAGCCACTTTTGCACATTATAGCATCTGTGACAAACTATTATGTGTTTTAGACTGCTTAGCATCTTAAAGCTTTTGGAATTAACATATATCTTATTAAAGTCCTCTTTGCTCTGGAAGGTATTGTCGGCCTTACTGGACAAACATCTCCAGAGAAGGCTGAATAATTTACACTGATTAACAGTGAACTGCTGCTGAAGTTCTGCCCATCTGATTAAAAGACTGTCTTTTGGAGGATTTGGTAATTTGGCTTTCAGTCAGACTTCTGACTGAAAATCATGCTGCCTGAACAGTTGTACTAGGGTATTTGTGGGCACTGTTGTTTTTGGCAGTAGCACGGTCCCAGACTGACTGAAACTGCCCCTTATTAACACTGAGTCAAATATACAACACCTTACCACTCAGACGGAAATGGAAGTCAGATCCAAAAAGAGGCCTAGATCTTGAAAAGTCTTCTCTCATTTTTTCTAAGTTTCTGTTGAATCCTATTTTGTTGAGTTAGTGCATAAGTATCCCACCTTTTGGCTTCCCTGAGCCACACTGAGTGAAAAGGAATTCTCTTGGGCTGCATATAAAATATATAATATGGGATAATATATAAGTAACAAAACTTTTTTATATATATTTTCTTAAATTAAAACATTTTAAAAAGAATATGACAAAGTCATAAAACTAGTGGGATATTTGACCTTATTTTTGTGAAAATAATGCATCCATGTCTGGCTCAGTGGAAGTGGTTGTGATTCTTAGTGAGTTCTCAAGGTGTTCCATCAGAGATTTCTTTATGAAATTTTATTCTTCCTGTCGTTCATTCTTGAAAAGAGTTGTTTGCAAATGTATGTAATGCCAAAAAGCAATGACATCACTGTGAAGCAAGGGATATTTTTTTCTGGTAAGATAGGTCTTATAAAAGTCTAGTAAAAGAGGCATGATCAAATTTTTCATTGAGTTGAATGTCTGGTTGCAACTCTATATATTCCATTTGAAAATTGGTAGGGAATGTATTTATGTCAAATGAAAATGAAGTCACAAATATACAAAAAAAAAAAAAAAAAGTGGTGTTTTTCAGAAGTCTTTAAACCTGTTCTCAAATTCCTTTATCAAAATGGAAGGGAAGGCTGCGTATTTTTCACTACTCACAGGACTAAGTATCAAAATTTCAAATACTGTTGTGGTTTGAAACAGAAAAACAGTCCCGTGGTAAATAATGGGGTGAGAGACATCAATATTGTCCGAGCCCAGAATTCTTTCAGGTGACCTACTGAGGCTTTGTATGTGTTCCTCCTGAGCAGGAATGATAACAGAACAACGAACAGTCTTCTGGGGAATGTAGTTCTTCTTCTCTTCCGGACAGGTGCCCGGAACTGGAGCATTAACTCTTTAACTCCCAGTGCACTACATGATGTTATGATGTGGAATACCAGTAACCAAAAATCATAAAACCATGACAATAATATAGAAGTTATGATTTTCACCTTGAAGACTTGTGTTTAACTATTTAAATGAGTGCTAAAATTCACCAAAAATGCTAGATATGTGAGCCTTTTTTCATCTTCATGTTATGGCACACATTTTCTTTTTGATTCCATAAGTGTTGTGATAATTTTGTCAATCATGAAATCTTTTTAGCATTTTACTCAAACTTAGCTACCTTACTTCAGAAAAATAAATAATGTCCTCGTAATCAGCTTTCATACTTTGAAGGAAATCCTGGAATCAGTGATGATTCAATCCCTTGGACTTTGTGAAATTCAAAGCTTTGATGACGATTTCCACATTATCCATTTTTAAAGTGTTCACACTTAGATTTTCTTCATGCATCGTGCAGCAATATTTCATCAAACGTGAGTTGCTGGTAGCAATTGCTTCATCTTTTATTAATTTTCTAAGGTCCTCTTTTTTACCAACCCTTACCAGAGAGCCACAGGCAAACACACATCTAAGTTGGTTGAAATATTATTATCAGCAATCACTGTGTTTTGCTCTCCAGGTGGCAACAAGCCAATGTAACGTATAATACATGTGGATTTTGATTCAGCTGAGTGTGTGTGGTGGGCATGAGAGTTAGTGCTGTACTATGCCCTTCCTTCCACAGTGCTTCTTTGTCAGCTATGCAGTCCACACTTGAGCTATGCACAATCAATCAACTCATGAAAAATACTGCTAAAAATCACATAATAATGTTAAAAGTTTGTGATCTTGTAAGGCCATGTTAATAGCTGTCCAGAGTCACATGCAGCCTGCAGGCCACAGGATGGACATGCCTGAGTTAATGTGTAGAAGACAAACCTTACCCAAAGACTATGGGTGCAGCACTGTCAGAATTAGTTCTCTTCATGCCACTTATTTATGATTTAAAATTATTTGTCCAGATAGTTTTAATTGCAGCTGATTGTGTTTTCTGACTGGCTGGCAATGAGGTTGTGCATTTTTTTTATAGCTTTTATCTTTTTGTTCACGTAGTACTAAATCACCGATTAAACACAGAACGGATTTTTGCTATAGGAATTTTTTCTATGATGTTTTCTTTTCTTTTATTTTTTCAGTAGACTAGTGAAAATCTACTTTAAGAAGACAGAGAATGGGTAAGATGTCATTTTTCTTAGTGATAAGTAGGAAAACTATTAAATATGCCAAATGCTGCACACTAAATACAAAAGACCAAAGGGCCAAAACATTTACAGCTACATTAAGTAGGAAATGAAGCTGCACAGAATTGTTCTGTTTGAATTCAAGCTGAGCTAAAGGAAGCTGATACATCTCATCTCGCATTACACAAGTTCTTGAACGATGCATGAACTAGCATCTTGCCACTTGCATATTTCATGGCATAGTGCTGCTCCATTTTGAGGTGATAAAAATAAATTACTTATATACCTGCAATTTTCCCAGTTATTATTCTGTACTTTTCTGATCTCTTTGCATTCCTTTAAAAAAACAGGATAAAAATCTGGGGTTCTTATTCCTAACATACCTCAGCAGATCTTATTAAATCATGTCTGAATAGTTCATGCCATGATTTTTGGCTTCTTTCTTCATTATTCAGAGATGATCCCAACTGCACTGACTTCTTTGACTGAAGACCTTATCAGTGGTGATGCCTAGTAGAACCTAGAACTCACCAGAAGTACATGCCAAGCATTTGAGATCTTTTGATGTCAGCAGCTGACAGTGTCCCTCCTCATTTTCATCCCTGACAATTGAGGATGATATTTTATGGACTAAAAATAATTTCTGCTATAAAACTGGTATCCTTTGAATCATTTACATGGATGGAGGACAAGTAGATTCTAAAACACAGAGTGATTTGATCAAGGATGAGTATATAAAAATTTTATCTAATAAGATTATTACTTTACAGTTTTCTCTCAGAAAATAAGTATGTTGTCTATTTACGTGGCATAGATTTGTTTTAAGATTCAAGCCAAATGGGCTGTTTCTTTCATACCTACTCAAGCTCATTGTTGGTGCATTTAGCAGCAACGAGACAGAAACAGAATTCTCTTTACTCTTGCAGCCTTTCCTGCATAAGAAAATAGTAATAAAAGCATGAAAGTGAAAAGAAAATAAAAATAATTAGCCACACAGTAGATTTATTATAATAGATTCCCCACACAACTTATTCTGCTTACATAATAATATACTGCACATATTACAGTTGAATCATTAACAGCATGCACCCAGCTGCTCCTATGCGAGGCACAGGTGTTAGGGTTTATGTTTCTCTTTCCTGACTAGACAGTAGCTTATTTTTTTGTTTGTTGTTCTTTTTTTTTTTCATTTAATTTGAAAAACAGTCCAATTCCAATAGCTGTTTACTGAAAACAGCAGTAGGATTAGCTCATCTAATCCTGCTCATGGTACCTTCCTACCCACTCTGTTCCTCTGGCTTATAAGTGAGAGGCAGATGCATAATAGAGAAAGCTTTCCAGGTTCATCATAACCAAAGCACTTGACTGAGGACAAATATTTAGTTGTTACAATTTAATTAGAACAGTGGGGATATTCTTTAAAAGCACTTAAGATTTAGATTGATTCTTCTTAATTTCCAGTAACTTCATATAGGAAAGAGATACCTTAGTGAATATTACTATGACCATCACAGAGCTTGATCTCATTATCTGGTTATACTTGGCCTTCTTGGGCCATGATCTTTAGCAGGTCTTTTCATCTACCTTTGCTTTAGCTCTTTGTCTGTGATCCCGAATTCACAGAGATCTTGTTATGATAAAATCGTTAATAATCACAAAGTACTGAGCCATAACCAAAGACTAAAATAATGTTAATAAACAGTTTGTGTGTGATAGGTGTTTCCTAAGATACACTGATGTTCACTTCAAACACATTTGAAAATGGATCAACTTTGCTTGAACCTCGTACTATCCTTTAAAACATGTCTTTCAGTGTTGTCCTCCATAGTACCCTTACAGCTGAATGGGATAAGTGAGGGGAAATTAGGACCACAGGGCTCAAAATTTGATGATCAGCAGTGCAAAATGTAGCCAGCAGTCGGTTACTTGTGGCATCTGTTAGTGCTCAAAATAGCAGCCAAAGGAAAAAAATGAAGTAGTGCATTAGGTCCTTCAGAGATTTAAAAAAAAATCTTCTAGAATCTTCCCTCCTAGGGACTGGTTAATATGCATGTCACAAGCATGTTATGAATGCCCTTCTGACCAGGAAATATTTTACTATACAACATTGTTTGAAATTATCCTTTTCCCTTTTCTATTTACTCTTTGAGAACTATTTCTTCTCCAAATCTTTTAAGCGTATGATACGTTGACTGGGATATGTTGATGTGTTTCATTTAGTTTTTTTTAATAAGTTGTTTTCTTCTTGCTAATTTGACACTTAAAGCTTGAGAGAAAGACTTGAAAGAATTTTTTTTTTCTTTTTTCCTTTCTAAAGGAAGACTTCATTTTTACAGCCCACCTGATGAGGCTCAGCTACTGATCATCATAGAATCCTCTGAGTAAAATGAAATTTGCAGTGTGATCATGTTACTGTCCATTTTGCTGGAGTGCCCCTTGTTGTTTTATCTATTGCAGGAAAAAAAGCTGTAAAATGAGATTTGGAGAAGGAATGTTATAAAAAGTATTCTTCAAAGTATTTAAGGAGTTTGAGAACCAGCTGAGTCCCTGACGCAGTGGTACAGGCTACAGTGCATTCTTTTGTTTCTCCCCGTGATCATGCAAATTTTACATTTCTTTCTGGATAGTGAGAAGGCTGGAAAGTGGTCCTAGTCCACCTCAGCCTATTCTGGTTTAGAGATGGATGATTCATCCATTCTCTTGATGTGACCATTCTGACTCTTCAGGGTAGAGAAGGACTAGATTAGACAGAGGGTCTCCTGCTAGACAAAATCCCTAACCACAGTTTTTTGTTCTTTTTTTTAAAGAAAATGGGCTTCTTATCATCTTTCCCTTTTCACAATGTCCTAAGATTGCCGTAAAGTGTCCGTTTTCATTATGCATACTGAATAGGTCACGTTTATCAAAAATTTGGGTACGTTGGGTCTATCTCTGAGCCGCAGGACAACATAGGTGGAAGTTTAACAGTTAAGTGCACAGTGTACAATGAGACAAGGCATGATATATGGACCCTTCTGAAGGACTCTTCTGAGGCATTGTTTTGAACAACCTTCTGTGGCTGACCTTTCTGTGAGCAGGGGAATTGGACAAGAACATCTCCAGAAGTACTTTTCAACCTCTGTTCTGTGATTACATGGTTGTGATGTATAAAGGAGGTTCTGTCAGCCTTTGGGGCTCAGAATTAAATGCACATGCTCAACTTACAATGTTGATCCTAGTTAGCTTGCATCAAAATGTTTGGATTTTTTCTTATGTTTTTTAAGCCTGTGTTCTCCTGTACTTGTTTATAAACTGAGTTAAGTGATGTGCATACGGCATGTTTAAAAGCTCTGCAGTTGCCTTTGTGCAGTTTTATTTAAGTGGATATTATTCTTTTCTGTCAAGCTTGGGCTCTGATAAATTCAGTCTTTATTTTAAAGTCTGAGTCCATGGAATTGTGAGTTATGTGCAGCTAGGTCTCTGACATCACGTAGCCTCACTTAGCCTTCCCATTGTTTGCTGTTGGCTTACAGTCTGATGCCTGCGAAGTCATTTCACTTCTTTGAAATATGCAAGGATTAATAATGAACTTATTCATAGGGCTGTTGTGAGTATTGCTTAGCTAGTAGGCCCTCATTCCACTCTGCAAGTTTTAGCATGCATTTACAAAAAAAAACTTCTCTTTTACATTTACTATCTAATTGCTATATTTGTCATTATGTTTACACGTTTGTATACACAGTGTCCCAGGGATAGCTCCCTGCTGCCTGCATTCCCCACCAATTTGTCAAAATACAGCCATGGTGCTGAAATGCAAGCATCAATTTGTGGCTTCCACTACCTTCAGTGCTTTCTGCCTGTGCACTGCACACCAGATTTTGTCTCGATGTGCTTGATTGATTAGTGTGGGTGTAACTATGCCGGAAAATAGATGGTCCCTCTCTCTTATTTCAATTCTTACTTTATTACCTAAGATTAGGAAACCAGTCATAGTTAAAATTAGAAAATCACAGCTACTAAATAGAGTGCCAAAGAAACAGTAACAAGTAACAGCCACAACATACATATATATCTCATTCATTCATGACCTATTGTAGCTACCTGCTTCGAAAAGTGCAGTATGAAGGCCATGACCTCAGGTACCATGCTAAGCACCACCCTGACTGCATCCTTCTTCCTGAGATTTGTCTGCTGGGGCTTGGGACTAACTCAGAACCCACACTGGAAAGGGACCCCATTCCTGCTGGAGACTGTGGGGAAGTGCTCCAGATAGTGCTGTGGGGTAGCTGCAGCCAGAGCTAATTCCAGTCTCCTGGGGCTCCTTAGGCTGCACCACCAAACCTGTCCTGGGGGACAGCCCCAGTGCCTCATCTCTGCAGTGGTGGGACTGGCCTTGGTGCCAGCCCCTGCCTCATCCCTGCAGGAGCAGCTGACCCGTACTTTGTCCTGATATGTCCAGTTCAGTGTCTAACACTGTCTACCTTGTCTTCGGTTCAGCAATGAGATGAAGGCTTCAGTATTTCCCTCCTGTCAGGCAGGATTTCCATGCACGAGTTTGACCTTCCTGGAGTGGCTCCTTTTGGGTCTGTAAATCATTTTTCTCCTGCCAAAATTTGCATTGTACTACAAAGGGTTTCACAGAAGCAGTCTCCTGGTCTGAGCGTTACATGGGCACTCAGATACTATTGTCAGTGATCTCCTCCAGCCATCTTTTTCCTCTGCCATTGATGGTTCCTTTCTTTCATTACTCTCATTACCAGTCTCCAGGCAGATTCATTTAATTTTGCACGTTACTTTCGGGTCACTACTAAAGCTAATCTCCAAGCAAATGTGGTTGACTTCTTCCCACCTGTCATGCTTAGTGAGCTTCTTTCATATAACTAGTGGTTATGAACACTTCTGCATAGCATTTGTTTCTGATAAGTTTGTGGTGCCTAGGTAAGGCCATCCGAACTCTTTCTCATGCAGTGAGAATTTCATTTAGAAAATCCAGCTCCTCTTCAATTTTATGAACTGAATGCTGTCTGACAGTACTGAGTATCACCCAAATAATTTATCTGATTATTTAGTAATTATCTGTTAAGCTACATCAAACCAATGGTGCCAGCAGTTTTTACCATAACTATAGTGAGTATAGGTGACCAATGTGTGAAGACCTGTATTCTGTGTGTCTTTTTCTCCCTATTAAGGACTCAAGCTTCCAAAATGCTTAATATGTTTTAATATATAAAGTTTTTGGTATGCCTTGTTAGTACAAATACAATATTTTGTATGTTTTTGAAATCATGCATATGTTTTATAGTTCCCCAAACCTTCATGGTTGAGTGGTTTCTTGAAAAAAAAACAAAAAACAAAAAACAAAACAGGCCATCTTAATTTTACACCAAAAATGGGGTTTGTTACTGAAAAAAGTGTAAATAAGATAAAATCAAATGGGCTTTATTCATCTTGTGGGAAAAAAATCTGAGCCAACTTAAATTTCTGAAATTTTCTTGTGGGAATTTTGTGATTTCACATTATTAATAAAACAGTTACTTTGACTCTGATTTACCTTGAGTATCTAAGTTGCAAATCAGAGACAGCTTCATCTGAAACAAATTTTTGTCAGCTATAGATGTTTACTGTGATAAATAGAAACTTAATGCAGTGTCTGAGTTGTTACCTGAAGTATCTACATGATTGATAGCATTGAGCATCCTTGTGAAATGAAATATTTAATCATCTCAGCATTTTTCCTTTAGAGGAATATTTTCTAGTATTTCCAATTTCAGCATGTATGGATTTGTATTCACAATATTTATTTGAAAAGCGAACATCAAAATAAAGAAATTAAGCACCTCATCTGCAAGGAAAACCAGATTGTACGTACCCAGCAGTGGTTACTGTTGTGTTTACACTTTGATTTCTTTAATGACATACATTCATAAAATATAATCTTGTTAAAAGGCTACTGTCCAGCACAAGATCTCATCTACCCATGAATAAATGCAGCACATCTCACATCATACAAGATTGGCCTTTTCCATAAACACCTCATTGTTTCTATTTCTGTAATCTGATGAAAGTAATCCATCTTGTTTAAAAAATTGAAAACTTACTTAATAAAGGATGTCTTGTGAACCCACATTTACCCATACCAGCTAAATATTTACTTTGTTTTTCTTCTTTGCTGTTAATATTTGTGAACTTGTGAAGTATTTATCTTCTGAGTAATACACTTTAGCTCAAATGTACATTGCTAATCAAAATGAGTGAACAAAAATAGGAGATGAGGCATTTGTAATACGTCATAAAATGTACATCTGGTTATTTAAGCATTGTCTCTCTTGAAATATATCCAAGTTATGCTATAATCTATATTTTATCTTTTTTACATTCAAATGAGGAGTAAACATTGTAATCAGGTAGTTTCATTACATTTAAGAGTAGTTTTAAAGAAAATTGCAGCTAAAATGTATATAAACATATCACCATAAAGTAGTTTGGCTGTATCTTAGGAAAATATTCTCATCTGCTCATATTGGATGGTGTGATTTAGAAAACTTCAAGTACAAGACGTACATGAAAATATTGTGAGAATATTATTTTCTTTGACATGGTATTTTTAAAGCCCATACTTTTTCACACAGCATGCATGCTGTCATATGCAGGCAGGAACAAAATAGCTAATGACTCCAGTGCAGTTAAAGGTACGTGAACCCCTTTGTCCAATTTAGATGATGATAAACTTAAACGTTGTGTGCTATTCTGTGCTTACATACATATTCTGAAAGTGCAGATTGCTCCATTATGTTCCTGTGTTCAAATAAGTCAAGAAACAGTTTTTTAAAAATGTGAGCAACTGATTACAGTGACTGGTAGTTAGACTTCACAAATCAATAAATCTTCAGTCTAGTAAGCATGTGTGACATTTAACATTTCTATCTTGTATTATTGACCTGAGGTGGGTTGCTCATGCTTTGTGAAATTAGATTTGTAATGTGCCTGGCAGTTTTAGTAGCACTGTTACCTCTCATTTGTTATCTGAAATCAGAGTTACTCTTTACTTGTGTTGAAAAGAGCCTGAAGGAATTATGATGACAAGGACTCATCTTCTTTCTTACTAATGATGTCAAAACAAGAGAAGAATTGTAGGTAAGGATTGGAGACGCAGAGATTACTTTTAACTGTTACTACGACTTACTGAGAGAGATAAATTATTCATTCCCAGTTTCATGTGGGCCAGAAATAGTGCATTCCCTCTCTGCAGTAAACACTGCTATTCTTCTTGGCCCTTTGTTTATGACAGTATACAAAGTAATGTTTATCACAAATAAAATGTTAGTGATAATTCTCATCACAGGGAGAACATGTTTTATCAACAACTTAGTTTCAGTTAGACTAAAATAGTCATTTTCCGTGTTAAGCAGTGTAGTGGAGATCTCCATATCTTATTCTAAGAAGCTGTCCAGACTCACGTTCCTTTATCATTTTTTCAGATGATTTTAATGTAATTCAACTAAATTAGGCATTCTTAGACCTTATGGTGTAGAACAGTTGAGTAGGGAAGATAGGTGCTTCAGAATCTTGTCCTGAATGAAAACAGATTAGGTATTTTTTAACTTTTGTCTGACTTGGATACTTCTGAGGATGTGAAAGTTTACCTAAGTTTGACTTAGGGCATCGTGAGGGCATCTCTAAGAATTGAAGACTCGGGGTTACAAAGGGCTAGAAAAGATGAGCCTTAAGGACTCTGAAACCAAAGCACTATTGAAAGAATCTTCAATTTTTTAAAAAGTAAATAAATACTTAAATGCATAGAACTGAAATACTAGCAGGAGGTCTCTTGATTGTGAGTACTGGTAAAGATACCAGCCTTGAATTCAAGGTTTGCAGTAGTTGGCAACAGAAGGATTTTACTCTTAGCAGTCTCCCCTGTGTTATCAGTGTACATATATAAATTGTTCCTTCCCTTGGCATTCAAGTTAAATAGCAGATTTCTCATTAACCACATTGCTTAACCTATTTTTCTTTTAGTTTTGTCCCAGTTTAGATTGGGGTGTAGCAGTTCATTTTAAGCCATCAGGCTAAATAAAAGGAAAATAATTAGTGCTGCCTGATGGATAAATGTTATTCATCATTGTATTTCTTCTGTCTGTAATAGGTAAGAAATAGAAGATTCTCAATTGGAGGTCATTGAAGTATCATATTGTTATCTGTACAACATTGTATTGAGCACCTTAATTTATGTGTCAGATGGCTTGTTGATTTTCATTCGTAGGATCAGATCTAAGATCCACTTCCTAAGTGGAAGACCATATCTTGAGATGGCTCACATAATCATTCATTCCTACATTCTAGTGCTAAACTTCTAACCCAAGCAGTATCACTATGCTGCTGGGAGTGAAAGCCCTCTTCAGGGAAGGGGAGAAAGATATAGCTGGTAGGACATTACCTAGCTTGTCTCTTTGTGAGCACCTTTCCAATGCTTCTTTGAGGCATTTTGTTGGCCTCAAATTCAATACTCAACATTTACTTGAGTTTACCTTTTTCGTTATTGTTTTGAATGGAATTTTCTCCACTCAAAATATGTTTTTCATATGTTCCTTATTCATTTCTTGTCTTAAAAGTGCAATTTATGTATACATAGAAATTCTTACCACTGTAGGAAAATTGTTTTTACAATCATTGTAGGTAAAACATTGGTTGTCAGAAATATATGTAGGCACGTATTTTCTTTTCACTTTCTGTCTGTAGCTGTTTCACTTAGACCATTACTTTTATAAATCCATACACTGATTTCTTATTTTTCTTTATTTTCACCAGTGCATTCATATGCATAAGATTCAACTGATTTAACAAAGAACGTTAAGACATGATATCACATCTGCTATACAAACACGTAGAAGGAAAGTAGTTTTTGAAATTTCAGGTTTTACGAAGTGTTCTCTTTTATATTTTGCTAGACTTAGAAAATGTTAATTTGATCACTGGGAAATAATAGAGGCTGATTCTTACATAGAGTTATAGTCTGCTTCTAATGATGTTAATATGAATCTTGCCAGTTTTTAAAATAGAAACATGATCCAACACCCTTTTTCAGTCTGATCAAAATCACTGCTACTACATTTGATAGTGTAGATAAAGAGAACAATGTGGCTGCTAATGGAGTTATGTTTCTCCCTAGAATAAAAGTTCTGTGACTTGGTAAAGTCTTGTACTTCTGTGAAGAGTATTCTTGTAAAGTTAGAGTTCAGCTACTCAGTGCAATCATTTTCAGGTTTCAATTTGTTCACTGTTCCATAGAAGTTCCCAACTCACCCTTTCTCAATGTAACAATGTGTTCTTTCTTTTGATTACTATTCAAGTCTTTTCTAAATTAACAAATACACCTAATTTGATTTCCTTAGGGGAAGCGTATAGCTTGAGATAATAGATTGGTGTTATGGACCTTCTTTGCCATTTAGTTTACTTAAATGGTTTCATCTGCATTTAAGGGAAGATCTGGTTAAAACCTATTTGGTAATGGCTCTTCATTTAAAGGGTTTCCCTCTTTTCTTTCAGTGAAGACTGTAGTTTTAATTTCCCTCATTTTCCACACTTTTTCTTAGGTGTTACATACGCTGGGATTACATAAAGGGAGTGGAGGAAGAAATAAACTATTATTTCTGCAGTTACATAGTATTAAAAAAAAAATGCTTGAATGCAATTTGATGAATGAGAGAAACCAGAATAGAAGGTAAGAATGAGCTGTACAAAGAACTGAAAGCACTTTCCTCAAGGAATATTCATCTCTGGAGTTCCAAAGAGTAGAAGTCTTTTCTTTTAGTATATAAGGTAGCCTTAACGTAAATCAAAACAGCAATGTTCAGGTGAAGTAAATTCTCAGCTGGTACATGAATATGAAGCAGTGTTATCATAAAGAGGAGAAAGAAACAGTCTTCTGTCTCGATGGTGGATTGCTGGGTTAAAAAACACAATTTTTATTAGCAGTAAAGTCTAACAGGCCCATGAATTCATCTAACAGGAAAAAAAAAAAATACACAAAGAAGCTTATTGTGATCCAACAGAGAACAATCAATGCATAAGCACAAGTGTAGAAAAAATTCTCCATCTTTGTAAGTAAAACCAGGTTGTCCTGAACCTCAGAATCGAACATCTGATATTCCTAAGAGTTGTTGCCTACTGATAGAATCAATCTACTCTTGCAGTACTGTCATGAACATGAATAATGATAACAATAACTGATGTAATGATTATGAGAATCACAATTAAATTTTGTTGCAGCTTCAAAACCCTTTGTAAATATTAATGCTTATTTTTCCAGTATTGTTTTGCTAATCCCATTTTTGCATGTGTGAAATGGAGATGTCACAGCATATCAGTCTTGTCACAGTGTACTGATTGTCACGGGTTATCTCTGGATACAAGTCCGTGACAGGGGGGCACAGGCCCCGGAAAAAAAAAAAAC
>JACDJE010000339.1:0-59824 GCA_016647715.1 Pavo muticus
ATGAACTAATGAGATAAAGTCTAAATCCATCTGTGCTGATCGTTAAGCTCAGTTTGTCATCTGACCACTTCTACTATAATTTATTACAAAACCATTTCCTTTGGCTGTTAAGAGTACCTATACCTTCTGGGCCTTCAGTTGTGTTCTGGCACATTATTATTGCCTGCCAAGTTCTGTAATGCACTAGTATACCCTTGGACCATAGAAAAGCCAGCAGCAGGTCTAGTTCTGCAGTGGAAATCAGAATGTGCCTTAATACTCTGTCCATGGAATGGCTTTGGATTGTTCTTTGAAGTGTGAAATGGATGAAGAAAGGATCTTAACTACTAACTGTTCAGATCAATCCTTAATGGTTCAGCCTGCGTGGCACATAGTCCAGGACACACTGGACACGATTATGCCCCTGTGTTTGGTGGGGCCTAGCTGGTTTAGGAAAGCAGCAGGAGCGTAAAGTCATTTTAGTGTAGGCTGAGATTAAACAGTGACAGATATTCTTCTTCCGTTCTAGTGTCATATCTCACTGTCACACTTAGTTGCTATTGAAGGTTGTGGGTTTTGGCATGCAGTAATTTTAGGGCAGATCTTGCTTTATTTACTAGCAAAGCCAGAGTGATCACTCTGTTTCCTTCAGTAGGCTACAGCCAGGGGGGATTGTGTAGATTACCAGGGGGTACTTCAAATGAACTTCTTCTTCAGGACAAGATACAAGAGGTATGTTTATCCACGTTTCATTTTCATTTTTAATCATTTCCTGGCTGCTGCAGTTAATGCACCAGAGTAACATTTTTATCAAGTACATAAATTGCTCAATTCCAAAATACCACTGTTTAAAACCTGTTACAGGTAATGGAAAAAAATCACTATGCTTATAGAGAGCTGTGATCTGTTTGCGAACAGCCTGCATGTCTTCTGCAAAGAACAGTTCTCCCTCAATAACTTGCTAGAGTACTATGAGTGTATCAAGAAGCACGTGGATAAAAGACACTCGTAATAGTGCATCTGGATTTCCAAAATGCTTTCACAAACTTCTGCATCAAAAGTTACTAGAGAAGCCATAGTTCCTTGGAGCCAGAGGAGATGGACTGAAAGATGGTTAAAATATAAGAAGCAAAGAATTGAAAGCAAAGCTTAGAAGTCACTTTTTAGGGTAGAGTTGAGTCAGCAGTGTTGTTGCCCAGGAATGAGGGCTGGCACTGGTGTTATTCCTGTAGATGAGAGTGAATGCTTACGTCATTTTCCTCAGAAAGGATTAGATGGAGGATGTTCTGAGTCATCAAGCTGTAGCATGCCTAACGTTAATGCTCCCCAAGCTCCTTATAATTGTGTGTGTACCCACACACCCACATTCACTGCAGAAGAAAGAACATCACCCCTGCTTTTTAGTGCAGCTGTCTCCATGTCAGAGGACGTGTGGGATGGAGACACATTCATCTCCTTTTGTGCCTCTGTGAAGCCCAACACAGGACTGGGCACTGCTGCACTAAACACTTTCCATCTTCATGGACTCAAAACTTCCATCTTGGGCTGCAGGGGCTCTGCAGGTCTTAAGAATAGCTGCAGTGCCTCTCTCTTCTCATGTGCCATGAGACATATCCAAGTCCACTAGCTCTGTCAGTTTAGTAATTGTTACAGTTCTTACCTAAGGTTATCTGCTCCCTATCAAGTCAAATTAGATGTATAGCCCTACATTTTCAAGCTTGTGAAAATGTGTATTTCTCCCTGAGACAAGGCTGTTAGACAGTCAGAATTCCACGCAAAGACTATTTCCTTCCTCTGTGCTTTAAGAACAGGTAAAAAATAAAAAAGTTTAGTCTGCAAAATATTTTAATAAGACTGTTACATCCCACAGCAATTGTCATGAACATAAGCTATCTCCTTACTCAGAATACTAAGCTGTCTCTTTACTCAGAATACTATCCATGAACTTAAACCCAAGGAAAAAGAAAAAAAAACACACAGCATAATTAATATTTTACTCATTAGTACTCGTATAACATTTTGAATGTTTAAGATGCCTGTATCAGAAATACTCATTTCCTACCTTTGACCCAAATCCTGTGCTTTCCTAACCGTCTGTTCAAGTTCATTACTTGTTACATAGAAGGACAATGCTGTTTTTAGCCAATTGTGAAGAAATTTTAAAAAATTGTCACATTTATATAATGAACACTGCAGATAATTATACAAGTCAGTAATACACCACAATGATTCAGTTCCACTTTTTGTCAAAAAATATTTTCCTAATTTTCTTAAAAACTGTAAACAGTTAAGTAGAAACTGTGGCCTGGCCTTGAGGCTAGCATTTGGCACTGAGAAGCTAGAAGGCACGTCCAGACTCTGAAGACAATAGGGAGTATGAAAGCAAAGGTCACCCCACAGACCAGGCAGCCTCAAAGTTCTGTGGACAGCAGCCTGGTAAAACAACCTCTCTCTGTAACCTTTGCTTCCAAATAACATCCTGTGCCAGGCACAGAGGTTGACATTGTTGCTTTTCAAGAGATTATTAGTAGTGTATTTACGAAAGAGAGACTGCACAGCTCTAGGAACATCCTAAAGTGTCTCATGTGTGAGAGGCCTGAATTCTTAGTTTTCAGGAACAGGTGGCATCAGAATGTTCTGTTGATTGTAGCATCAGATTACAAACTGATGTAGCAGATGATTACAAACAACAGTATTTGAAGATTAAAATAGAAGAAAACAATCCATATTGATTATTATTCTCAGAATTAAGTCATCAGTCATAAATAAAGTTTAAGTAATTGAAAATCCATTTTAGTCAGAATCCTCGGTGGTTTGACCAATCATAGAACAACTTTCATACAAAAATTTGTGTGGTGAAATGCTGAACTAAACTATATGCCAGATTTTATCCAATCTCATATTTAACAGTTTTAAATATATTCCTTCTACGGAGCAATCCAGCTTCTCTAACAAAGTGAACATGAAGAGTTTGGTGTCTGTTGAAATAAAATGTTTCTCTGCATATTTCAATTACACAGATCTTCATTGAAATACTGGTTGTGCTGGCCTAACACTCAGTGATCATCACAAGATTAAAATCAGACTTACAGCTGTGCATAAGAACAGTTTTACAATTTTCAGTGAGTAATTATTTCATCAGCGGTATGCTTTGCAAGGAGATACCAGCATGTACTTACAAAGTTCCGAGTCTGGGTTTTTCCTATCAAAATTGTTAGTGAAATTCTCCTCTATTTTCTTCATCTGTAAACAATGCCCTACAGTTTCTTTACATTTTCAATTTGCTGTTTGTATGCCTGTTTTCATTGCATTGTTGGAAAGAGAGACACCACATCTGACTCAACATTTTCATTGCTTTGAGTAAAAAAAGCATTATGAACCTCTTTCTGGACTTTTAAAACTGTCTAAAATTTTGATTAAAAAGTGAGATCAGTGTGTAAGCCAAAGAAAAATTTCTACATTTCTGGAAGATCATGCAGCTTGCTGTCAGATTTCAGTATTGACTTAAGCTATAATTCATCACAGTTATACTCACTTCAGCTTAAAATTATTAGCTGACATTCCCAGTAGTATTCTTACATCCATTTGGAAAAAGTTAGAGCCTGTCATTCCAATCATTGTTGTTGTCAATCTTAATCAATTCTCACAGCACAAAAGTGCAGTCTCTTAGCCAGTGGCAAATCAATGTTTTGCAGGGCTCTGCTCATGCACTCATCCACAGCTATGGCTGCTGCTCAGTTGCCCCTTATTTCAAGTCAAAGATTGCCAGGCTACTTTTAAGAAAACTTTAAGTCCCTCCCAATTTTTTATTTTTTTCAATCTTAAGCATATGTTCAGCCTGCATGCACTGTATACACAAGAAGAGGAAGCTCAGCTTTGGCCAACTGGGTTTCAGTTAAGCACATATCAGAGGCATTGGGAGCACCTTTGCAACATGCATTACAGATATTCTTTTGGACTACTGCTTTTTTTTTTTTTTTTTTTTTTTTTTTTTTTTTTTAGTATGTGTCCTTTTTTCCACCCCTTTTCTCACTCCATTTTGCTACTTGCACTTACTCTATTATAACAGACTGAAACTTTGTGCTTTTTGGCACAATTTTATCCTTTTTCTTTGAGGGTTCCTTGCAGCTCACCTGCCTCATTTTGCTTTTGAAAGACTTTTTTCAGAAAAAAATTCTTCAGTAACAGTGTTCAGTATTGGGATGCCTTTATTTTCATTCAACCAGCACTTTTATCATGCAGATATTCATACTGGTTTTGTTGTCTAAAGAACTCTATTCTGACAAAGGCAGTAATTATTATAAAGATCATAAAGATGCATTAACAGATGACACTAAAGTGCTTCCAGACCTGGGGACTGCAGACCATTCTAATTTATGCCTCCTTTTTGGGATCTTTCACCAGCTGGACCATACTCTGGCAGGGAAGGAAACAAACCTAGTGCTCGTTTGACCTGTACTCTACAGCCAGCGTCCACCAAATCTCTGAGAAAGGCTTCTAGCTGATGAACTCATGCCAAAAATCTCCCAAACTGTAGACACTTGTCATTACATGGATGTGTTCAGAATAACTTTGCTCACTACATAATTTGTACAAAGCTAAGGAACAGAAAAGGAAAAAAAGAAAAAAGGAAAATTTTCCCTAGGATCAAAGCATAAGCTCTCTAAAAGTTTGTCGTCACAGTTCAAGTCACAAATACCTTCCTCTGCCTGGGAACAGTGGTTCTCTTTTGTAGCCACCTGAAAATCTGCTTCTGGGTCATTATCTGTGATTTCATTCAAATCAAACATTTCCTTTCCCAATCCCCAGGCTATGGGACTGAGATACCTTGCAAATCGAGGAAAACAGGCATATGTTTTGGGTCTATACAAAATGAAAACCTTTCAAAATCTCTCTAGGCCCTTCCTGCACTGTGACGAATTTCAGAGGCACATCCATCCTGAGGCAGGAACCCAAGCACGGCCCAGCACCTAGATGATGAAGGCAGCTCTGGGGATTGTTTCCATGTTCCTGTGAGGGCTGAAGAAGCCTTGTGAGCACCTTGGAGGGGTCTCAGACTCCGAGTTTGTCAGAGAGGCCACAGGGAGCTCAGCAAGGCTTCCACACATTGTCAGAGTTGGTCTTGGGCACTGCTCACAGAAATGCCCAAACTCTTCTTCAGGTTGTGGGATAGATGATTCTCAGGGAGGAGGAGGTAACAGACTAGAGCACTAGGATGAGAATGAGGCATGCGGACAGTCCCCTGAGGGAAAAAAAGTAGTTACTTACTAGTGGATAATTAACCGTGTGTACCAGTGTTTCTTCATTGTGTGTTGTTTAGTACATATGGTTGATGTGTGTAACTGCAGTCCTCCACCACCTCTAAAGTGAGGACACTTGACAGTTTAGGGCTTAGCACAGGCTATGGTACATATATGAGAAGAGACAAGGGGAAGAAGAAGAAAAGCTTCGCTGAGCAGAACTGCCTACACTAACCATTTTAAATCACTTTGTAAAAAAGAGAAATTCAGCAGAAATTCCAATATCCATAAATCAAAGTGAGTGGAACAGGAGAGGTTTGCATATGCTACAAATGTGAATCAATGGGATAAGCCTGCTCGTGTCTTGTCTTCATGTTCACAATGCAGCATCCAAAGCCCTTCTTCCTTGCTGAAAGCACCAGGCAACAAATCAAGCAGCAGTCCATGATAAACCAGGTTACAGATGCCATTGAGCACACAGCCTGCTGATGGCCTCTGTCTGCTTCAAAATGGTCAGAATCTGGAAGGACTGAAGTGGATACACAGCTAAACATTGTTTTGTGAGAGCAGAGACTTGGAAACGAAGTACTGGTCAGGAATCCAGTTTCTGCCCCTTTCTGAGCCCCTCTGACTCTCCCTGACAGACTTTCCTCTGACCAACTGTGCTCAGAGCTGCCTTGCAGCTGCAAGCTCCAGCATCCACCCTCACAGTGACTCCTCATGTAGCAGGAACACACTCCCACCTTGGAATTGACTGTTATGCCTTCCTTAAGGATGCCAATGCCTATTTTCATTGCTGTCACCATCACTGAGTAGCTGGTACTCTTGCTCTCAGATCTGCTAATGAACAATGGCTGCTGATGAATGCTCATAGCTGGATACTGACCAAGGCAAGGTGTCAGGGTAGTCAACCTCTTTGAACACACTCTTGTTCTTCTGGTTCAAAGCATAAACATGTTGGTAAAAGCCACAGACAATATCTTTTTTGCTCACCTTGTGGTATTTTATAGCACCCCTTGGGCATGGAGCAATGGCATCTGGAAGCTGCTCTGTTATTTTCCACCTCACTGCCCATGGTGGCTTCCCCTACCAGCCATACCCACTGCCTGGCACTGCTGCCCATCACTGTTCTACTGCTCACAGCTGGGCTGCACAGCACTTCATAGAATGAAAAAGGAAACTGTGAAGTATGTAGCAGATTGTAGAATAGTTTTGATTCCCTCAGCAGGCTGCAGCAGGTCTTTCAAATCACCCATCTGCTGACACAGTACTGCTTTGTGCCACTTGGTCCTTGCAGTAGTAAAAAATGTCTGTCAGGCTCTTGCAAGGACATGAGAAAGATTTTATGAGCCTTTTGTAGTAAGAGAAGATATACTAGTTGAGATGGACAGTATTTCTACTGGTAGAGCTTTGGGTGGTGGAAGGTCTCTCCTGGCCACATCTGTCTTGAAGGGAGGAGGGCAGGCTATGGCCCCTAAAGGTGGTGGGAGCTCCTCCCTCTGTGCTCCCACTGACAGCATAAGAAAGGCTGTCCAGGTCCCACGTTTTATGGGTCAACACCTGTCCTGCTATTCCCTCACTGGACAGTCCTAAAGAGTAACTCCCACCTTAGGAAGAGGTGGGATTTTAGGGATTTGTAGCCTTTCTTAATGAGCCTGATGATTTCTCTTTCAGGAAGGAAATAAATAAAATAGGGGTTTGTTCCTTAGGTAAGGTAGATACAGGTGGCACATAGCTGCAGTGGAAGTGAGGCTTAATTGTTTTTGCATTATTGCTGAGGTATACATTAGAGGTTGTACTTGCTTTTCATTTAGGGAAAATCTCCTCATCACTGGTGTAAAGTATGTTGACTCCTGCAAGCTCCTTCTGTTCTTCTGTGTTTTTAAGTTCTAGACTAGAATATCCTAAAATAAATTGTTCCCTTTACAATATATATACTCCTTCTTAAATTCAATACTGAAAAACTATCCTCAGTGGAATTCCTATTCTGGAGCTTGCTGTTAGCACACTGCATTTTTCCTGATCTCCCTGGTTTGGAGACCTTATGCCATACACAGCAACTGCAAATGTTAAAAAGTAGTAGGTAGATTGTTTCAGCTCCCTTGGCAGATTTTCCAGCACCAAATCAATATCTGCAGATGCAAAAGTAGTCACTGTATTTTTTTATTTTTTTTTTTTGTAAGTCATCTCCTGATATGGGAAACCCACTGCAGTCTGTAGGAAGGAGCCATGCTGCTGGTGTTACAGCTCTGAGCCCCATTAAGAACCCTCTGCTGAGAGGATGGGGGTGAATGTGCTGCTTTGGGACTGGCAGTGAAGGAAGGCAAGCCACAACAGCCTTCAGGCAAGGCACAGAAAGGAGACTTTGTGGTTTTGTTCTGAAAACACACTTCCAGGGTACATACAAAGCCCTCTGGTTCTCATACTTCACATGCCCCTTTGGTTTATAAGCACAGAGCTACTGGGCAAGTCTTCTACATAATCATTTCTCCCTGTCTCAGCAAACCCAAGTGCAGAACTTCTGATTGAGGCATCATAGAGTCATAGAATGGCTTAAGTTGGAAGAGGCCTTAAAGATCATCTAGTTTCCAGCCCTCTGCCATGAACAGAGTTGCCACCCACTAGATCAGGCTGCCCAAGGCCCCATCTAACCTGGTCTTGAATGCCTCCAGGGATGGGGCATCCACAGCTTCTCTCGGTAGCCTGTGCCAGTGCCTCACCACCCTCTGAGTAGAAGCTTTCTTCTTAACATCTAAACTAAATCTTCCCTCTTTTAGCTTAAAGCTGCTCCCCCATGTCCTATTACTATTAGACTGTGTAAAAAGTCGGTCCCCCTCCTGCTTGTAAGCTCCCTTCAAGTACTGAAAGGCTTCAGTGAAGTCTTCCCAAAGCTTTCTCTTCTCCAGGCTGAACAAACCCAGCTCTCACATCCGTTCTTCAAAGGAGAGGGTGCCCCAGCCGTCTGATGACCTTTGTGGCCTCCTCTGGACCCAATAGCTCCATTGCTTTCTTGTGCTGAGGGTCCCAGGCTTGGACACAGTACTCCAGAGGAGGCCTCACAGGAGTGGACAATCACCTCCCTCTCCCTGCTGGCCACCCCTTTTTTGAGGCAGCCCAGGATACAACTGCCCTACTGGGCTGCAAGTGTGCACTACTGGCTCATGTCCAGCTTTCCATTCACTAGAACGCCCAAGTCCTTCTCTGCAGGGCTGCGCTCAAGGAGTTCACCTCCCAGTCTGTACTCGTATCTGGTTTTGCATAGAGCCAAGTGCTACACCCTTGCACTTGGCCTTTTTAAACCTCATTAGATTCTCATGTGCCCACTTTTCAAGCATGTCCAGGTCCCTCTGGATGGCATCTCTCCCTTCTATTGTGTCAACTGCAAGTTTACTGTGTAAACTTGCTGAAGGTACATTCAGTCCCAGACTGACAAAGATGTTAAAGAGCACTGGTCCCAAGACAGACTTCTGGGGGATGCCACTTGTGACCAGCCTTCACATGGACATAGAGCCTGGCTACAACCATCCAACCAATTATTTATCCACCAAATAGTCCAGCCTTCAAATCCATATCACTCCAATTTAGAAATAAGGCCGTGGTGCAGGACAATGTCAAAGACCTTGCACAAGTTCAGGTGAATGACATCAGTTGCCCTTCCTTGGTCCACTGATGCCATTACTCCATCATAGAAGGCCACCAGATTGGTCAAGCACCATCTGCCATTTTTGGAGTCATGGTGGCTGTCTTGGATCACCTCCTCATCTTTCATGTGTCTTAACATCTCTTCCAGGATGATCCGCTTCATGATCTTCCCAGGCACAGACATGAGGTTCACTGGCTTGTAGTTTTCCAGATCTTCTGTTCTTCCTTTCTTGAACATGGAAGTGATGTTTCCATTTTCCAGTCACCATGGACTTCGCAAACAGCCCCAGTTTTTCAAACAGAATGGAGAGCAGCTTGGCAACCACATCGGCCAGTCCCTTCAGAACCTTGGGATACATGTCATTAGGCCCCATGGACTTTCATTCAGCCTCATGAAGTAGTCAAAATAAACTTTCTCCACTCTTATACTGGGAGGGATTTTGCTCCCCTAACCCCAGCTTAGAAGCTCAGGGACTGTGAGAATTCTGACTGGCTGTGAAGACTGAGGCAAAGTACTCATTAAATACCTCAGCCTTGTCCATTTCTGAGGATGCCATCCATGAAAGAAAAGGAAATTGTGATTTCAGTGCTCTGCTCAGTGCTCTGCTCTTCTATTATTATCTAGCTTTAATGACTACAGTCTTTACTCAGGAAACCCTATTGGCTTGTGCCAAATACACTTTAAAATATATGTTTAAGGTACTGGAACAAGATCTCTTACATGTTTGTTTGCATGTTTGTTTGTTTTGTTTTGTTAGGAGATTGGTGATTTTTTTGTTGTTTGATTGATTATTAGTTTTGGTAAAATACTGATGTGGTTGACAAATGGGAATTAATTTCAGCATCTCTCTATGTATATCAGAATACTTATATCCTCATCTTATGGGCTCACTGCTCCAAAAATAAACTGTACTTAAATTCACAGTGCATTATTGTGCCTATTATGACAAAAGCTTTTCACAAAAGCATTGCCTAGGCAGAACTCATTTTAAGATATTCAAGTTCTATTCTCTTTGTAAAAATATGTATATTTTGAAATGCTGTTCTCATCTGAATCTAAGATGAAGATCTCCCATCTCCATTACCTGAAACCAAGCCGTACCTCCTTTCTGTATATTACTATTTGTAATTTTAGAAAGGATTAACTTTATACAACCTGTTTCACTAACATCCATATATTCACTTTCAACCCACTGTGGTATAAAACATCCTGAATAATAGAACCTTGTGATATTTGGGCTGTAAATGAAGGAATCAACTTGACCAGAAGTACAGCTGTGCTGCTGAAACTAAAGCAGTAAACACAGACTTCAGTTTTCTTTCCTTTGAATATGCTTTCAGGAAATTTGATTATCTAATCATTTCATTTACCTGAACCATGTTTTTTTTCCAATTTTTGCCCACTTGGATATGGTATCTTCATGCTACGGAGTCCTATGCTAATGAATAACTCCAAGCAGATGTCTATGAGCAAATGCTCCTAAAATGCAACTGGCTATGGTTGATACTGTCTATGATATTGTTCTTTTTTCAAGATTTATATCCGCAAAGTATAGCTATTCTGTAACTTCCATAAGGTATTCTCTCTTGCTGTTTTTCACATTCCTTAGTATCTCTAAGGGTCACTTAGCAAACTGAGGGTACCCTCTGGTGTAGGGGACATTGACTTTCAATTTCATCACTAATATTTTCCTTCTCAATATTATGCATTGTACAAAACTCTTATTCTACCAAAGTAACTAATTCACATTTGTTCAATTCTTGCTTTTCTAATTGATTTTCAGTAGGAACTGGTTTCCTTCCAGCCATCCTTACTTTGTTAAACAAAGTTTTGTTTTTGGAATGTGTCTATCCCATTGTTCATTATTTCACAATGGAGCTGGTTGAGCTCAAGATGGAGTTCACAACTTATATTCAAACTAGCCTTATGATAACTGTTTTAGCATTGTTCGAGATTCACGGTTCGCACTGTGTTTTTTGCTGATAAGAAATATGCTCTCCATCCTATTAAATATATAGTGGAGTAATGAATAGAGTATCTAAGTTTTGGTATCTTTTTTTTTGTTGTTTGTTTGTTTATCTTCTCCCCAGTGTATCAAAAAGAAAAAAAAAACAAACCAAAAAACATAAGAATGGTTGGACTTGATGATCTTTAAGGTCTTTTCCAACCTGAGCAATTCTGATTCTATGATTCTATGATAAGTTGTGTAAAAAAATGAAATGAAAAGTCTTCAAAACCAAGACTTCAGCATTCCCACAGACATTTATACGAGGGTTCTCAGGTGATTAAATGGAAGCTTATTTCTGAATTGTTTTTCTCTCACTATGGTAGAGAAATCTCTCCTCCCTTTTGTAGACTTTATAATACTAACCTGGTAATGCAATTACAATATATAACTAGCCAGATTCCCATGAGAAAGGCATGAATGACCTGCCCAAAGGCAGGAGATCAGAGGGTGCTTGCCCATTACCTGCATAGCACTTGTGGGATACAATCCACCTCCAAATGTTGTGCAAGGACTCCTTGGGACAATCTGTATAATCTGTTCTGTTGGTATCTACAAGCAAGCAGATGGTTTTTGTTTGGTGCCTGTTTGTGTACAAGTGATTCTTCTAGTGTAAGTAAGAATGGCCCTTGTTGCTTCTGAACAAAGGGATAAATGGTTGTGCATGAAGCCATTCTTGGTACCAGCCAGGTGGTGGGAATAGGAGGAGAATCTCAGTGTCAGTGTCCAGTTTGTATGATGGTTGAGCAAAGAAAACTCTGTCCAGGTGGGAGATGCTTCTGTTTGCTAATGATACCAAAAAAAATGAGGTGGGCTATATTGAAGGGAATGTATAAACAGGAGGAGGAATGACTGTTTTCATGGGCTGGTAGTGATAGGATAAGGAGGAATGGTTTTAAACTAAGACAGAGAAGATTTAGGTTAGATATTAGGAAGAAGTTTTTTACACAGAGGGTGGTGATGCACTGGAACAGGTTGCCCAGAGAGGTTGTGGATGCCCCATCCCTGGAGGGATTCAAGGCCAGGTTGAATGGGGCCCTGGGCACTCTGATCTGCTGAGTGGCAACTTGAAACTAGATGATCTTTAAGGTCCTTTTCAACTCATGCCATTCTATGATTCTATGATGCTGAGACCCCTGAGTTTTAGGTCTTCAGGGTCAAGACAATAATTGGACATGAAAGGTAAATTTATATGTGTGTGAAGTGCATTGAGCCATTGCAAAGGTCTGCAGAGCATGTTAAATTGTCCATGACCTGAGCTGAAGTATCTCTTCTCTAGACTGACCATCTCTATCTCAGTACATGGAGGTTAGCCAAGAGAAAGAGGACTCGTCTACTTCAGTGGTCTTCAAAGCCTGTTGCTGGCCTTTCTGAGTGTCAGCAGTGATTTAAGACATAATTTTCCGGTGTGATGTTTTAGTATGGCAGTAAATAATGCCTAGGAACGCTGAGAGTTCTGTCATCAATAGGTGCTGTAAAGAAAAAGGGTGTTACCTGTTCTAGAATGTATAAAACCCACATATTGCATAGTCCTGTTTTTCATTCATTCTAGTTCTTTGTGCTTATACACTGCAATGATGTCAAACACATCTGTGCTTTTGATAATATTCAATGGTATTACCTTATCAGATAAACCCATAAATTTTTAATATTAAAATTATGGTAAAATCCCAAATAAGGCAGGTAAAAGGGAAAAATTTCAAAAAGACAAAGTGGAGTAAGAATAGCCACACTAGTAGCAGAGCACATTGGAATTGTTATTTCCATAATATAGATGAAAAATTAAAGAAGGCATCTTGAATAAGTGCAAGAAAATTCCATTAATGTATTAGCAAAATTCAGAAAATCTTCCAATTATGCAATGATCTGAGGATAGAAAATGAACTAACTTATAAAGGCCTCATATTACAGATGAAAACAGTAGATGTAAATCCTGTGCTGAAAGTGATATGTACAGATTTTTGTAAATATTAAAATTCTTTTAAAATAAGAAATCACTGCAATAAGATAAAAATTACTGCAAGTAGTAAAATTAACAGAAGGGGAGGGAATAGTTACTGTACTTGTAATTCTCAGATGTCTGATAAGCAACATATTAAACAGACAAGGATGCTGTACATTTTGTGGCAATTTTATAACAGAGAAAAGAGCACATTACCAAATGTTTGCAATTAAAGAAAAATTCTCTGGCTCTCTAAAAGCAACTAACCTTATTTCTGGATGCAAGTAACGTCCATGCAAAACAGATTTGGCCCATATGTTGAAGAAATGGAACTGACAGTAGTCAATTAGAGAACTGCTCCTGGCACCATGACACTTTCCACTTCTTGTTCTTCAAAGTGATATTCCAGTTCAGATATATACTGAAATAAAAACAAATTGTAAAAATCTACTTTCTTCCCCAGAGCATCTTTGGTATGTCATATGTGCAAGAATGAAATCTATAACTTGACAGAAAGACTCAACAGTATCAGTTATTTGTCCATTTTAAGACAGCAGCAAGAAAGTCTCCAAAAACAAACTACAGGATTGAGAATTAGAAGTATCCATGTCTATGTTTTTGAACAGGAGGAGAACAGATGAAAAGAACCATCTCAAATTTGAAGTTTTACCAAAATGAGATGAATATGCAAAACAGGAGTACATAAAGTGATGGTGATTCTTCAAAATCCATATCAAAAGCTTGACTGTAGCTCTGGATGTGGATTCACACCTCAATGAAGGCCAAGTTAGCTGCAGTACATGTAAAGAGGGACTACGTGCAGGAGGCAATGCAGCCCAAAGAGAAAGAATAGTGAAAATACACTTCATCACAAGCAAGGAAAGTAGGCATGGACTTATTCATCCATGCAGTATCAGAGTGCTCTGCTCTCTGAAGCACCCCTGGCTCCCAATAAGCCATTCCTAACCAGCTGTTTCTTAATCAAAATGAGTTACTAATAAATATCTGTGCCTGGACTTAGCTATATTTCTTGTTAATCTCTTTACAATTATATTCATGGCATTTGAGATCATTCCCTTCTTCCTAGACATTTTGTGTCCTGATCATAGAATCATAAAATCATGTAATTCTATGATTCTATGGTCCACTGAAAGTGCAGTATTACTTCCAGGTTATTCCAGTCGGTGACTTTGTGCTTTGTCTTAGGTAGGAGTTTGTGCAGACAGTGAAGTTAAGGGCTGCATCATCCTGCTATTCTCAAGTGTTACTGGAAGAAAATAAGTACAATGCAAACAGCAGCACAACTTTTAAAAGAGAAATGGAAACAAATGCCTTCATTTTAAACTCATTTACTTGCACCCAAACTAAGACAACAAAACTCTAAGTGATAAGCAAAGTCAGCTAGCCTTAGAAGTGTCATTGCTGATAATGTCAAGGTTTGCAACAAAACCACCCTTAGTGTAACTGGATTCTGAATTTCTCCTTCGGGAATGGAATGGAATGGAATGGAATGGAATGGNAAGGGAAGGGAAGGGAAGGGAAGGGAAGGGAAGGGAAGGGAAGGGAAGGGAAGGGAAGGGAAGGGAAGGGAAGGGAAGGGAAGGGAAGGGAAGGGAAGGGAAGGGAAGGGAAGGGAAGGGAAGGGAAGGGAAGGGAAGGGAAGGGAAGGGAAGGGAAGGGAAGGGAAGGGAAGGGAAGGGAAGGGAAGGGAAGGGAAGGGAAGGGAAGGGAAGGGAAGGGAAGGGAAGGGAAGGGAAGGGAAGGGAAGGGAAGGGAAGGGAAGGGAAGGGAAGGGAAGGGAAGGGAAGGGAAGGGAAGGGAAGGGAAGGGAAGGGAAGGGAAGGGAAGGGAAGGGAAGGGAAGGGAAGGGAAGGGAAGGGAAGGGAAGGGAAGGGAAGGGAAGGGAAGGGAAGGGAAGGGAAGGGAAGGGAAGGGAAGGGAAGGGAAGGGAAGGGAAGGGAAGGGAAGGGAAGGGAAGGGAAGGGAAGGGAAGGGAAGGGAAGGGAAGGGAAGGGAAGGGAAGGGAAGGGAAGGGAAGGGAAGGGAAGGGAAGGGAAGGGAAGGGAAGGGAAGGGAAGGGAAGGGAAGGGAAGGGAAGGGAAGGGAAGGGAAGGGAAGGGAAGGGAAGGGAAGGGAAGGGAAGGGAAGGGAAGGGAAGGGAAGGGAAGGGAAGGGAAGGGAAGGGAAGGGAAGGGAAGGGAAGGGAAGGGAAGGGAAGGGAAGGGAAGGGAAGGGAAGGGAAGGGAAGGGAAGGGAAGGGAAGGGAAGGGAAGGGAAGGGAAGGGAAGGGAAGGGAAGGGAAGGGAAGGGAAGGGAAGGGAAGGGAAGGGAAGGGAAGGGAAGGGAAGGGAAGGGAAGGGAAGGGAAGGGAAGGGAAGGGAAGGGAAGGGAAGGGAAGGGAAGGGAAGGGAAGGGAAGGGAAGGGAAGGGAAGGGAAGGGAAGGGAAGGGAAGGGAAGGGAAGGGAAGGGAAGGGAAGGGAAGGGAAGGGAAGGGAAGGGAAGGGAAGGGAAGGGAAGGGAAGGGAAGGGAAGGGAAGGGAAGGGAAGGGAAGGGAAGGGAAGGGAAGGGAAGGGAAGGGAAGGGAAGGGAAGGGAAGGGAAGGGAAGGGAAGGGAAGGGAAGGGAAGGGAAGGGAAGGGAAGGGAAGGGAAGGGAAGGGAAGGGAAGGGAAGGGAAGGGAAGGGAAGGGAAGGGAAGGGAAGGGAAGGGAAGGGAAGGGAAGGGAAGGGAAGGGAAGGGAAGGGAAGGGAAGGGAAGGGAAGGGAAGGGAAGGGAAGGGAAGGGAAGGGAAGGGAAGGGAAGGGAAGGGAAGGGAAGGGAAGGGAAGGGAAGGGAAGGGAAGGGAAGGGAAGGGAAGGGAAGGGAAGGGAAGGGAAGGGAAGGGAAGGGAAGGGAAGGGAAGGGAAGGGAAGGGAAGGGAAGGGAAGGGAAGGGAAGGGAAGGGAAGGGAAGGGAAGGGAAGGGAAGGGAAGGGAAGGGAAGGGAAGGGAAGGGAAGGGAAGGGAAGGGAAGGGAAGGGAAGGGAAGGGAAGGGAAGGGAAGGGAAGGGAAGGGAAGGGAAGGGAAGGGAAGGGAAGGGAAGGGAAGGGAAGGGAAGGGAAGGGAAGGGAAGGGAAGGGAAGGGAAGGAAGTAACTACCATGGAAAAAAATGCATTTCTTTCTTTTCTTCCTGCATTTTGAAGAGAACAGAGAAATCATAATATTTAACCTTAGAATGTAAAACTGAAGAAACAGTCTCTGGGAACTTCACCTTCTGCCATGACTACTCAGATACGCTGGACAGTGGCTTAGCAACTGCATCCACCAGTTTCCTCCATATTCACGGACGTATCTCATCAGATCCCATGGACTTTAGCACCTTTAGGTTCCTCTAGATAGTCTTGAACCCGACTCTTTCCCAACATGAATGTTTCTTCATTTGCCCAGTCCCTGCCTTTGCCTTCTGTGATTTTGGGAGCAACTAGAGCACTTGCCAGTGAAGATTCAGGCTTAAATGCTATGGAGTACCTCAGCCTTCCCCTTGTGCCAGGTAACCAAGTCTTCAATTTACTCCAGCAGAGGGTCCACACAGTCTTCCTTACCACTGACGGACTTGTAGAAGCCCTTCTTGTTAGCCTTGATGTTCCTGGGCAGATTCAATTTGATCAGAACTAATCTGATTCTATGATTCTATGATTCCAACCAGATCTGTATTTGCTGAGATGTGACTGTTTGCGTCCTAGGTTACCTGCCCTCACTTCCATAGGACATCTAGTTATCAGGTTAATTTCAGGACAACTAGTTATCAGAGTAGTGTAGACTGTCTCCAAGGGAAGAAATCTTGATTACTTTTTAGAATCTGAATTTGTGTTTTCTAGCAGCATGTCTCATTCTTCTTTCTTGCTCTTATACATAAGCGCTATTCAGAAATCTCACAAACTCATGGATCAACAAGAAGAAACTAATCTTCAAAAAGTTCTAGGTGTTTACCAGAGGTCTTATTTTTCCTTGTCTAGCCAAAAACTTGTCCCTTATCACAATATTACGTTGTACTAAAGCACACTGTTAGAGATGCTCTATGATAAGTAGTCAGCAGAATTATTAAATCTCTGTCCCTGACATATATTTTTAATGTTTTTGTATAAATCAAACTGTTTTTCTGTAAATTAAGCCTGTATTTCACCATTTGTAAATCCATAATTAATATGCATTACATTCTCAGGAAACTAATTGAATCAAAATGTATCAGCCTTTGTAACAAAGGCTGCTGTACTCTTTTCTCTGAGGTACTGCTTTTGAAAACACAATGACAAAATATCCTTTTTTTTCCCCCATGTAATTTATTCAGATGTTCTGTGAATTGCTGCTCATAACCATTTGTACTGAGCAACAGAGCCTGTTACCCACTCTTATTCTCCAGACAGACAAACTCACCTGTGGCTTTAAAGTTGAATTGCCTACAAAAAGAATGACTGTGAAATTGCAAACTATTAAAAATACACATCTTCATTCAGATTAACTAGTATGTGAAATATAGGAGCAGATCATCAAAAGTATAAAAAAACCTATTCTGATTCTTGCTGATAATTTTGCCCATTGTTTTAGTCCCTTGTATATTATTTCTACTGTAAAAATCAGATCTCACTTTGTCTGAATAAAAATAACTCTTGAAATTCTATCTTTGTCTCATCTTGCTCTGAAGTATATACAACTCTACCTACATTGTAACGCTAACCTTAGGTTGTGAGGTACAAGCATAACAGTGTTCTTTTGTTGGTGTTATCACAACTAGCTTTATCTCTCTACTTCTAATACATGCTAACTCCTTTAGAGATAAAATTATTGTCCCCATTTCAGCAGAGCTGCAGTTTATGTTGCACTATTCCTACCATCAGGTTCCTTTCCATGATATGAAAATATTTTTGAAAATATTTTTGATGGGGAAACTTGCCAGTTGTAATAGCTTGATAGCTATCAAGCTATATCATCAGAACTTGATAGGAATTTCCAATGAAAAATGAATCACTTTCAGAATTTGGGAGAATTAAACCAATTGCAACTGCTTTCCCTTTGAAACTTAGGACAAAGCTCGAACAGTTCTCTTACAACAGAGCTTGTAAGTATGCTCACATGGGTAGGTAGAGAAAATTAGATATTTTACCTTCCAAAAGAGCCAGTGCTGTTGTGTAAGCCTCAGTTTGCATTCTGATAGTGCTTGGTGTATTCAAGTAACATATCTATACCTGTTGTATGCTTTCTTTTAACCTCAGCTTGAAAAACCTTACATTATCTATGATCTCATGTGGTTAAAAAACGTGCATTGAGGTGGAAGCAGGACAGTGAGCTATGAGTAGCTCACTTTATGGTAACCTGAAGGATCTGACCTGAAAGCAGGTTTTTCCTACAGAGAAAGAACATTTGTTGTCAAATGTTGCCAAATTCTTCCCAGCTCCTTCTGAAAGCAGCCAGCTGTAATCCTGTATTCCCCACAGTATTCATTTTTAAGACCTCATATCTTAGCTTTAAGAATTTTTATTCATGAGCAGCATTGTTGGATCAGGATCAAATGTTTTGCCTTTCTGCTGATTGTTTTGAGCTCTGGTTTTTATGAAAGTGTCAGCTGAAAACAAAAGATGCCCACATTCCTTGAAATCTGCTTTTTCCAGAGCCTGGAAGATGCAGTTGGAGTCTTTTCATGGACTTTTCTCAGTATAAAGGAGGATACGATTGGGCAACTGTAATAATTTTTTTCTTTTTTGTTCCTTCAGTTGGTTAGGCCAGGCCTTCTGGATGTTCCTACTACTGAAGGACAAGAGTTTTTGCTATCACCTCCAGTGGAAGGCATGCATAATGGTAGAATGTAATAATTCATAATATCAAAAAAACACATAATGGTTTGGGTTGGAAGTGACATTAAGGACCATCCAGTTTCAAGCCCCTGCTATGGGCAGAGTTGCCACCCACCAGCTCAGGCTGCCCAGGGCCCCATCCAACCTGGCCTTGACCCCTCCAGGGATGGTGGTGTCCACAGCTTCTCTGGGCAGCCTGTGCCAGTGCCTCACCATCCTCTGAGTAAAGATTTTCTTCCTAACATGTAACCTAATTCTCCCTTCTTTGCTTTAAAATCATCCCCCCTTGTTCTGTCACTATCTGCCTGTTTGAAAAGTTCACAGAACTCAGATGCAAACACTGCAAACCTAATGGTAGAGAGATATATTGATTTTTATAATAACAACAAATCAATGATAGTGATGCTTAAATACTACACCTATTTCAATATTTTTTAAATGAGAGTTAGTATGTTTTTATGGCAAGACAAATATAAACGGTTCTCAAATACCTGGTTAAGAACTTAGGGTAAAGAGAATCAAACTGAAATGCTTTCACCTATACAAAAATAGCAACAACAACAACAAATAAAAACAAATCAAAGGAGCGAACAAAAAAACTTACCAAAGCCTAAAAAATTAGAATATTTTTGAAAGCTTTGTCAAAAATTAAATAGTAATCTATTTTGCTAACATATAGTTTTATTCATTACCAAATATGTAATTCTGTAGATTTATAAGTGTTAAAGTAAACATCTTTCATGAATATCCAGTCAGAACATCAACATCACATGGCCTGAAAAATTGACTGGTCTTGATGTAAAGTGACAAGTAGATTGAGAATCCATCACATTCCCCAGTAAACTGTTTCAACATTCAGTTATGTATGCCAGCTTTATTTCCAGTGTGAATTTGTTTGCCTTCAGCCTCCAGCTATTAGATTTGACTGTATGTTTTCTGTTTAACTAAAGAACTGTTGAAGACCAAGGTACTGTTCTGTTCCCCTAAAGAAAGCCTGACTATCAGAAGAACATATGTTAAAACTTTGGTGTACATTAGCTCACAACAATTTTTTCCATTACATCTTTCCATGCCATGAAATCAGCCTGTACATACTGAACATCTCTAAAGTAACAAGGAACAAGAAAACCCTCCTTAGAAGATTGAAGTAGAGGCCCTCTTGAGTAGAGTGGAGGGGAGGGAAAGGGAGGGCAGGGGAGAAACAAAATATGTAAAAGATAGTCCTCTGTGTATGTTTTGTACTCACTTTAGCCCAGGAGCTGTAGGATGAATTATTCCATGGACAGAACATATGTCCACCAGAAAAGGAGATATGAGCTTTATTACTTCTCTTTTGGCTAGAAATGCAAAAGTGTCTCAAACTGTTATTCAGTGCTCTCGTCTTTCTGGACTCTTATGTCAGGTAGTTAACAAATTAAGCATTTCTTTCAGTTGTGGGTGCCTGGCTTATCCTTTTGCCAGAATAACTTTTTTTCCTCTTGCTTTACATTTTATTCATTAACATTCATTGTGTTAATAAACTGTCAAAAGCCTAGTTTTAATTTTTTTCATAAAAAAGAAAAGCAAAATATTGTGTTTGTCTTCTAACTGCACTATACAGTGCCAGGGCTTGCTATAATAAGGCGCTGTCTCATATGTACGTGTTTTAAAATATTCCAGTACTTCAAACAGCCTTCAAAGTCAGATTCTGCTTTTACTTAGTGCCGTATTTTTACATTTTTTTTTTGTCCTATTAATAATAGGCATTTCTTTAACCTCATTTGCCATTCTTGTAAGTCAATGTTTTTCTGCTTCATTTGCAGTTAGTTAAAGTTCTTATTAATTAAAATGTTACAGTGTACATGCAGGTGTCCTCTGCTGACTTCTGTTACATTTAATGAGAAGTCTGAATGTAAAATGTTGTACTGTTCTTTTGGACTACACAGAGAGCAGTGACACGATGTCATTTGGAGCCTTGATAATAGCAAACAAGCCAGATTCCTGTTCCACATGCTCTCCTAAGACAGTGCTCAAGTTGTATTTCATTTTGTAATTACTCACTGAATGTGAAAAGAAGTGGCACAATCTAGGGAAAAGAGATAAGAAATGGAAAAAGCATATTTTTTTTATTTGGCACTCCTGCTATTGTTTGTTGCCTTGCTTATCTCACGACCACTTGCCAAAGAAACACAGAATAACAGAATAGCATTTTCCTTTTGGAGAAGAAAAAAGAAAACGCTAAAAAAACTTGGTTATGTTCTGTTTTCACAACATAATAACTTCATATGGCTTATCTGTATGTGGTCCCTTTGATGGAAAGGAGGCATTAAAAAGGAATGTCTTTCATTTTTACTCTGTGGGCTTTCCACTGCCTAAGCATGAGCATAGGCATTGGTCTCTGAGATGCAAGAGGACAAATTTCTTTCAGTGCCTCAGAAACCAGGCAGGAAATTTCTTAGACATCGAATCTCTCTTACCAATGCACAAATGATTTGAAATGACCACACCACAAGGCACCCTCTGTCTCTCTCTGTCTGTTTTTTTATTATCATTTTATCTTCCATATATCATTTTAATTTCCTATAAAAGCTGGTGTCTCACTATGTGCTACATTATCTTCTGCTTCTATCTGTGAGGAACTCCTCTGTACATAAGTTCAAATTTAGCTAGATTACTGTCCTGTAATGCCAAACATTGGTTTCCTATAAATCAATTTTCTTCTGTACTACACAATTCCTGCTTTGTCTGCTCTAGTTTTTGCAGGGACAGAAAGTGGACATTCAGACCACACCTGGACTTAGTCTTTTTGCAGGTCTTTTTGCAATCACATACAGCATTGTTTGGTTTATGTGGACTCGGACATTCGTTATTTTTCTATCAAAGAAAGGTGTTGCCTGCACCTGGGAGACAATGGCAGAGATATCTTCTTCATGCTTAGTGGCACATCTGCCTAGTTTATTAAAATTAATACAATTACAATGAAAGGACTCTGTTGATGAGGGCATCACCAATGAGTTACTGGGCCACTGATGTTGCTGCTGCCAGTGGCATATGCACTGAATCTGGGGGAGGGTCACAACTCCATGCTCCCCCCTTGCTTCTTTCATTCACTTCTCCTCCCATCCATTTGGAGTCTCTACAAAAGGATGTTATGCGTATGTCCTCAAGAAGACAACAGTTGCTTGTGCAGATGATCATCCTCAGGTGTGATGCAGTCAGAAATTCCTGGGCAGACCTCTGGAATGATGATTGGAACCAAGTCCCACCACAGCTCCATGCTGAGGGCTTGCACAGTCACTGTTTAATATGGGTCCTAGGAAATGTTTACGTCTAATAAATATTTTGGGTATATTGCTCAGCAAAGGGCTTGTGCTAATAAAAGGTTTTAAAAACTTTAATATAGCAAAGTAACTGTCAGTGAAAGACAGATAGTCTCAAGGTATTCATATCTGACAAAGCTTCTATGCTTGCAGAGTTTCTGTGCAAGAAGTGATGCAAAGGGGAAGTGCTTATCTCTCTCTGGATATAAGGAACACAGATATCAAAATATTTTCTTCAGTATCACAGCTAAGTTAGACACTTAAAATATCCAAAAGTGAAAATATCACGCAATTGTCCCTTATTTTACTTTAAAATTAAGCATAAAGCCATGTCTAAAACCCATTTAAAAAAAAAAAAACAAAACAATTATTTGCTCCCAAATGTGATCTTTGTGCTAAATGGCAGTAAGAATAAAGGTCCATCTCAGAGTGGATGGCCGAGATCAAGTATGACGAGAGCTGTGAATGTGCCCTGGTATCTCAAGGAAGTGAAACTAAACTACAAGGCAAGGTTACCTCATGTATAAAGAAAACCTTTGACAGAAGTAACAAAAAATGTTTTTCAGTGAGGGCTGCCCCACATTTCCCAGTACAGATAATTTGCCACTAAATCTGTCCCTGGAGGCACTATCATATTACTCCTTTAATCTGCATAGAGGTTGGAGGAAAAGAAAGATGAACAGATACGGTTTAAAAAAACCAGAAACTTGACATCAATATTTTAAAAGGTTTTAGCTAATTATTTTTAATTCATACTAGATTAAAAATTCAAAGCATGCTAGAGGTCATTAAAACAACAATTGACAGACTATTACATTAATATGTTTATACTGGTGGCATAAGGAAAGTCCTCCAAACCTGAAAGCATCATTAGACGTTTTATTAAATGCTTTTCATGACTCTTCAGGTATTATTTGTTAATCAATACCTTAATAATTAATGCCGATATAGTCTTCTGGTAACCTTATTATTACTGCTCTTGTCATAGTAGTAGATAATACCCTTACAAAAAGTCATTAATTTCATCAGAAAAGGCCAGGCCACTAAATGTGTTATAGCTAACTCTTCGGAGGCTTTGGGAAAACGCTGCGAAAATGTTCATTGGAAGCTTGAGGCCCATCTGGATTTTAGAATAGTTTTCATAATTCTGAAAACAATTAAGATGAAAAAAAAAGGAGTAACTGTTCAGACTAGTATTGAAAACAAACAAACAGCAAGACACAGAAATTCTTCACTATAACTGCGGCACAGTGGGATTGTGAGATGTGACCATTCAAAGCTTTGCTAAACAGACACTTCAAGGCTTCACTTGTCTATCAGGACAAGGAGCATCATCAGTGTACGTGAACTGCATAGTCCATGCCAGAAGAAGACATGGCAGTACTCAATTTCCCTGTTGATCTAGGTTTGCTCCTAGGTAATTCCGTGAACTCTGTGTGGGAAATAAGCATGACGGGTGCTCCTTTGGGGCATACATTTCTTACAGCAGATGTGTGGCTATGCTTCTCAGGGACACTGCTGAACTTTGCTGCTCAGTGTCTCCAAGCTACTTCTTGAGGACCTTTTGGATAGTACAGAAAAATTACTCCAAATGTATGTAGTAATGTGTGCTTAAAAAAAAGAAATTATTTTTCCTAAACACAATGCAGTCACAGAAAATAAGCTGAATCTAAGAGAGGCCTATCTGCATAGTGGTTTATCTGCAGGTAAGGCCCTCTGACTTGATAGAAGCAAATTACATGCTCTCAGCAAGCCCACCATTCCACCACCACTAGCACAACTCACCTTGGCCTGCAAGTGGATTTATTCATCCTTTTCCCATTTTGGCAATGCAGCCCTGCCAAAAGAATCAGGCTACAGTTCTGTCTAAGAGAATGATGCTTTATCTACAGCAGGCATGTCCTACTCAAGGCCTGCAGGCCACATGCGGCCCAACATGGCTGGCAGCACAGCACAACCCTTTCCTGTGCTGTAGCAGCGACAGCTCTTCCTGTGGAGCGTGCCCATTGCTCAGCAGCAGCCAAAGCGACAGTGCACTACTAATGCTGTTTGGACTGAAAGCAGGGCATGAGGAAGGCACTGCTGGGCACTGCTGACTCCAGTGCTGGCACATAAACATAACAGTGCCATTACAGGGCACTGAACAACAAAGAACACACAGCCATGCTGTCCATTTTGATAAAAGAATTTGAAAACAGGATCATAGAATCCTCAGAGTTGGAAGGGACCTTCAAAGGTCATCTAGTCCAACTCCACTGCAATGAAGAGGGACACGCACAGCTAGATCAACTTCCTCCAGCCTGACCTTGAATGACTCCAGGGACAAGGCATCCACCACTCTCTGGGCAAACTGTGTCTCACCACTCTCACTGTAAAAGATTTTTTCCTTATATCTATCATAGAATCATAGAATCATAGAATCACCAAGGTTGGAAAAGATCTACAAGATCATCCAGTCCAACCATCCACCTGTCACCAATAGTTCTCACTAAAACATTTCTCTCAACACAACGTCTAAACGTTCCTTGAACAATCTAATCTAAATCTACCCTCTCTGAGCTTGAAACCATTTTCCCTTGTCCTGCCACCACAGATCCTGTTAAAGAGTCTGTCCTCTTCTTTCCTATAGCTCCCCTTCAGATGCTGAAAGGCTGCTCTCAGATCTCCCCGGAGCCTTCCCTTCTCCATGCTCATCAATGCTTGCTGAACATTTATGGAGAACAAACAGTGAATGTGAGCACAATGAGGCCGTGGGTGGTGCATTTACCTTCACTGGTATGGACTGTTGTTAGTACGGCATGCAGGCTCTTGTTCATTGCTGGCAAAGATGCATAGCAAATGGTGGTGACTATGTTGAAAAAACAGTGTTTTATGGCTGAGAATTTGTTCTATCAAAAAGTGTTATTGTGCTCCTTGCATCTGTTGTTTTTTCCATGGAAATAAGTAGGAGGCATTACTTTTGGAGTGACCTACGTATATCAGGCTCAAGACAATTTCTATTCACTAAATGCAGCCCAGGCAAGCCAAAAGGTTGCACACCCATGATCTATAGCATTGTTTTGCTCCTCTTGCCTCTTTTCTTTAGCAATCCCTAGGTATTTGGGAAAGATGATATCACGTGTGCACATGAAGGGACTTTTAATATTTGTATTTGTTAGATTTCTATTTGAAGAAAGAGAGAAAGCTTTCATCAGGTTACTATTGTTTGCACTGAAGCTGATTCCATTTTAAACTTGGGCAATAAAACAAAGTAAATCCCATAGCAATTAGTAGCTCCATTATTAGATAGCCCTGTTTCATTACACTTAAGTTAATAAGAAATGCTGTTCATAGCATTGTCTATTTGAATAGCATGACTACTTTGCAATCAGAAGTATTCTAACTAATGATCTTTATGTGATGCCTAAGTATATTATTTCTTATTTTGGTATGAAAAGTGTCACTGAATTTACTTTCTAACCCATCCGATTTGCAGACAAGTCTAGACTATGATTCAGCAGCCCTCCTCTCCCTCCAAACTCTGGCCCAAGAACAGGATCAACTACAATTACGTCATCCATGGCAGAGAGCAGTTCAGGCCTTCCTTAAATACCTGCAGAGGAGATTCATAATAAGAATCAGAGAAGCACTGCGTATGCTAAAGTTACAATAAATAAAATGTATTATTTTCCCTCTGACATCAAAGATTTTACTTTGACAAAATAAGACATGAAATTCATTTGACATGATTTGCTCTAGAAAAAGCCATGTCAGCTGTTGCTCATTACCTTAAGTGTTATGTGAATACAAATACACCATTTATTTGCTACAATACTATTTTCAGGAACTGAAGCTAAGCTTGTGGTTCAATAAATCCCAGGTCCTCTTTTTTTTTTTCCCTTTCAAAGCTCAACCTGTATTTGTTTTTCTGCTAATGCAGTATGTTCCCTGTACTCTCTAAGCTGTCAAAGATAAGCATTAGCAGGCCTGAGGCTTCACTGATCAGTTAGTTAAGCATCTCAGTATTTCATCAGGCCCATAAAATGTGTAAGGATTTTTCTTCATACTAGAGGGTAAGTTCTTACCTCTTTTACTGGTTATCAGTGCCCACTGTGTTGCAGTTAACCTTCTTACTGAGGCCAGAGGTAAAAGGCAATTGAATGTCTTAGCCTATTCAGTGTTATCTGTCAGAAACTTACCCAATTTGCTGAACAGTAGAACAATTCTTTGCTGCTTTTCCTTTTACTGATAGCATCCTTATGAACATTTTCTTCTCTATGCATGATATTCTTTCCAAGTTTTATCTTATTCTGCATCTCATCCCTCCTGATTTCATGTCTATAGTCTCGCCATTATATATTCAATCATCTGGCATAACCTGACTTATTTTCTATTGAAGAAGACTCTTGATTTTGAGGTCAGTGAAGAGCACAGGATTCCCTTTCCCATCCTGCAGCTGGACACTCATAAACTCATGTCCAGCTCATGTTCACTGAAGGGACTGCCAGTTCTTTCTTCCTCTCACACCATTTTTTGCAGCAGACCTAGAAATTCTCTGAAGGTTTGATTGTGGGAGATGCAATAATGTAAATTAACATCCTATTGCTGCCAAATTCAGGAAGGACCATCTCCTGAATTTTCATTTGAAAATGAAAATTTTCTTTACCTTTCTCCTGGCCATATTCTTGCCATGGATCGTGTACCAACTCTGGCACCCATTCAACCCTGAAATATTGAATAAGCCTGTAAGAACTTTGATTGGTTTTCTGACGTTTTACTAAGTCAAATTAATTCACAGAAGTATTTTACATTTGCCAGAACAGGCAGATTGTGTCAGTGCTGGAGGGATTAAAAACTGGGAAGGAAAGGAATGAGGAAGACAGCTAAACACAAGTAGGGATGGAAGAAACGTGAGAAGATAGCCATTCTGCAATTAAACAACAGTATGAATTAAGCCATCTTTATGCTGTTCCTAGTCTTCTCCCCTAGGAATAGAAAAGACTGGGTTCAGCAGAAGGAAACTAAGTTAACTTTTTAAATGAGTCAAGTGTTGAAAGAAAACATAGGTAGTGCAGATAATCTGTAGCTCTTTCCTATTTTTACTTTATCTGACTAAATGAAAGCAGTCTTAGAACTTTTCATTTACTCAGGTGCAATTATTCTTCTATAAGCCTCAATTTTAATATATAAAATTGTTGCTTGTTCTTCTACAATGGGATTCATCAATAAGACCTGTGTTACATCCTCTGCTTTCCTCAGTAATAGCAAGTACTGCTGATAACTGTAGAGAAATAGTAATCAAGAGGAAATGAGATAATTTTTTATTGTTCCACCTGAAGAAAATTAATTACAGTAATCATTCCAATGCAGTGGAAGTGACAGTGTATAATACCGTCTTCCTTTTATTATGAAGAAATTGCAGAATAAAAATGCTTAATTATTTACAAAGATTCCTTCAAATGTGTTTGTAATAAAAGAGAAGGCTGATTGGACTGTACTAAAAATATTCAACAAAATTCATCTATTTCAATATCTGCCACAGTTCCAGCCAAATTTATGACTGTCAAGCATTGTGAACTAGTTCAGTACATCACAAAAAGCAAACAAACATAAAAATTTTCACTTTACTATACATCACTGAAGCATAAACAGTCCCAGGAAAATAAAGATGATTCTTTGTTGCTTGCAAAAAGATGAATAACATAAAGATGAATATTATTTGTTTTTTTTGGAACAGCCCTTATTTATTTAGAAGAATTTCTCATAAAGGCAGCGAACAGACTGTTCTCTGATGTATTATGTACCCATTGGAAATATGACTCAGTTTTGTGTTTGTCACATTTTGTGTCTAAATTATTTTAATCTGTCTGTGTATCTCAGTTTTGTAAGCACAGTTATGAGTACTGGCATATTTGACTTTATCTTACGTGTAAATGAAAAGAGGGAGATTCTGTATGTGTATGAAAAGATTGGGATAAGAACATCCCTTTCACTACACAGTGTTAGAATTTAGGCCTCTTACGGTGTCATTAAAAAAAAAAAAAAAAAAGGAAACAGGTTATCTCAGCCTAGATATAAATGGAGCATTACAAACGACTCTTGCTTTTATAGGATTCAGTCAAATATTACAACACTGTAGTAGCCAATACATTAGTATATGGAGAGAGCATTTAAAATAAAATGCCTATTTAAGCAATCTAATGTTCAGTGGAAATCAGTTTGCTGATGCTGAACAGAGTAATTAGCTCATGTTTTGTTAGAAGCTAAAAATAAAAGGCATGAGGTTCTTTTTAAATGTATGACTGTTAGCGTGTTGAACACTATCACATAAATCCAACACTGGGAGGGAAACTTCCAAAAAAAGACTTTTGCTAATCTAGTCAATCATACTGCAGTTTCCAAAAGTAGGTAACAGTTGCATTAATAATTAATATCTAGAACTGTATCTAGTTTAAGTAGTGCTTTAAAGCAGCTGAAATGTTTCAATTTTATTTTCTATTTATGCTCAAAATCATTATGCTGGCAATACTCAATCTGGGGGCACGGGACATAATAACGGGAAGTAAAATGAAGAGGACATTGCTCAGTTGTGCCTTCTGGGAAACAGTACAGCCTGTGAACCACCCAACAGCTGGTGTTTTCCTTGGGAGCTGCAAGTGAGACCAAAAGCCTCCTCCTGCAGCCACCCCACCAGAGCCTGGGATGTCTGTTCTGTGATGAGGCTGGAAGTGGTCCTAATTTTTTGTGAACAACACTTGAAATGACTTGCTACAACCACACTGTCCTAAATCACACAGCAGTTCCTCTCACTTACACACAGCAGATCCAGAAGTTATATCTGTATTACGAAAAAAAAAAAAAAAAAAAAAGAACTCAAAATGACAAATAAGCCCTTCCAATTTGACCTGGCTTCAAATCCAAAGGAGCTCATCTTCAATTATGTGTGTGTATTCTATAGAGGTTAAGATACTCCGTTCAGCATGAGCTAATTAACTTTCTCAGATTTCATGGGATTATTATTTAAAATGAAGAAAATAATTAAAGCTTAGACAAGTAGGCAATCTATTCATGAAAACATCAAGGGACTGTGTAACAAATTAAAAGCAGCAAGATTCAGCCTTGAAACTGTGTTGATAGCCTATTTAGAGTGCAAAATAAAAAGGGAGTTGGAACATGCAAAAACCGTAAAATACATTCTTAGACCTCAGGTTACTTGTGTCCTCTGCTATTCTGGTTTGGATGGCATTACTGTAACTTCAAAAAGGCAACTTGCTTGAATGGAAGCTATTCATTCAAATGAAGTTCTCATAAATCAGTGGCATTTTTTTGACTAGAGACACACATCTACTGGTTCTGATGTGGCATAGAAAATAACTGGATAAAAACTTTTAGTAGTGATTAGTTGATTGTATTTTGTATAGAAATTTAGACTGTGGCTTGAGTTTATTCTTTTGATGGTAAGAAAAGTCTAAAGACAAGAAAAATACCAAACACAGTGATGTTTTGTATTTTTTTCCTCTTAATGACTTCTAGTAATAGGGAAAACAGAGAGAGGGATAAAGTTCTACAACCCCAACAATTTTAGCCTTTTGACAGAAACATCAAAGAACGATTAAAATGCAGTGAGGACTGCTATATAGCAAGAAGAGTACAGTGTGTACTGCACTGCCACTGTCCATATATGTCAATTAAATGATAGGACAAATAAGGAACATATTTTCTCTTATAATACTTGTAGATTATCTCTTATGTCAATATTGCTATTATATTTTATGCACTCCATCTGAATAAAAAGAGAATTCTCAGATGAATTAATTGTCCACAAATGAACCAGAAATTGTGAAGTATTTTTTAAGGAAACAAGCTACTTTCTCTACTTATGTGTTAATGCTTCACTGTATGTTTCCCTCTTCCATCTGCAGATCACTGCACCAAATCTTTCTCACTATTTTTTCATATAATAAATAGATAGATAAATGGATAAATATACAGATAGATAGATAAATAAATTTGGTATAGTTGTCTTAGTTGTCTTTTTGTGTATGCCATCAAAATAGATTCAGCTCTACTTAAAAGGAAGGACTTTGCAGTCATGCTGCCAGGGCTGTGTCACACTATGTTGCATGATGTGCATGCGCTAATGCTCTTTTATGAAGAAGCTACCATCCCAGAAAGCTCACATCCACACTGAATTAGAGAACTCAGAGTCCTAATTAAATCTGGCAGCTGTGTATGACTTATTTCTTCAAGAGAAAAAAAGCTGGAGTGTCAGAAAAGTGAGGGAGCTGATTGCTACCTTACAGTATGGAATTGAGCACACATTGGTTGCACATCAGGCAGACTACTGGTTTGTTGGACACAGGCCTGATGAAAGGTCCGTTTTTATGTCATACGACATCACAGCAGTTAGTCTAACTGTGAAGTGAGTGATGAAGTATCAGTAACTATTATCAGGAGATAGAAACAGTTCAAGTACTTATCAGATTCAATTCACCTTGCTGTTAAAGGTTCTGCACACTGTACAGAAAAGGACAATTCCAGTTACCTGTGATCAGAGACTGGCTTAATATATCTTGTGCCACTTGTTTGCACGGACGTTTGCCACTTACTGACCTCAGACTGTGCTGCAGATGACCTGAATCTTGGTAATTGGTTGCTTGCATGTAATGTGACTCTAGATATTATCTATAAATAATGACTTAGTATTTATAATTTATGATATTATAAGTTAAAATACCATCTAATGTGGTTCCTAGTCAAAAGAGGTCTACCTCAGAATTCATAAAGCAGAATTTCAATGAGGAGGTGGTGTACTCCCACCTGATGATCTGTTGAAGTACTCCATAATATCATGTCTGCTGTGTCATACTGGAGTTGAGCTGCCTTTCCTTGGCCTTCAAGATTCGTTCCTTTATTTTCTTGGATTGTGAGAAGCCTGACCTTTATATCACCTTCTAACCAGCAGCAGACTCCTGAGACTTCCTCAGGATTATCCTGACTGAGAAACCTCAGGATCTCTCAGCATAGACTAACAAGCAAGGCCATCTCTTCAGGACAAGTTGCATCTTGCTGAATTTGGGGGTTAAAAAACTGTAGTTATCACTGCAGAACAAAATTTAGCAGATAAAATTGATATTAGGCTATGCAAGATGGTTGGGTAGGGCTTTTAAAATAGCGGTGTAGCTGGATGAGGAAGGATTAGCAGCAGCACAAGAGCTGACAGATCTTAACAATTGACAGTAGCCATTAAACTGCAACTGACAGCAAATAGAGAGGAACATGGGGTGCTTGACTCTTTGCATAGCACAAGAACCAGTTCCTGGGCCTGCCATTTGGAAAAAAAGCAAACTCATGCCTGGCTGCTGCAGGGACTGCATGAATACTCCAGCCTGGGAAGCTGGCAGCAGCTCCTTACTTCTGGATACATTCTTCTGATGCAGGTGAGCAGCGTGAGTGGCAGCATGAGTGGCAGATGAGCGGCAGCAAGCGAAACATTCTAATTCAGCTATTATTTTACATAAAATCACTTTCATCTCCTGTGAAATTTCATGGACGTTTGTTACACTATGAATATGGTGCTGCAACAATATTTTCTGCACATCCAGTATGGTCCTCTGTGGAAAAAGGTTGACTGCCTGTCCTGCAGTCTCCTGTCCCTGCCCAATCCTCAGATAAGATACAGAAATACTGGCACACATTAGAAATACATTCTCCTGAGAAGATATAAAAAGAAATGAATTCAACTCATCTTGCTTATCTTGTCCACTTCAACGAAACTATATAAATTTGTAATGATGGTCAGCCCAAAACACATTAATTCATACTTAGCATCTTTCTTTACTCTATAAAACAAGATTTTCTTTAAGGTGGACTATACAAGCAAAATATAAAGAGCTTCCTTGGGATGCATAATAAGGTTTTCTGGAATAAAATGTCATTACCAAACCCATGCCAGAGGTCCAGAGTGGGTTTTCAAGCCAAGATTGTTCAGAAGCTTCTGGTAGTCACCCATAATGCAAGACAGCAACGTAACACCACCACAGTTAGGCCCTCTTCGATATCCAGTGCAGAAAACTTTGCAAGGAACATGCAAGGATGTTTTACCACACTACATATGAACGCTCCTATGCTATCATTTTGCCAGACTTCTTCAGTAAATGTAAAAGCAGCTTGTATCCTGCTGTGAATTATTCTCCTCCCTACCATTTTCAACAAAGAAGGAAAGACAAAACCATGTTACTGCAGATGTAATTGATCCCTGTAAAACAGGAAGACCTGTAAGAGGAATATCAACCAGTAAGGATCATGGAAGTACTGTCCATAAGTGAATGTAGACTTGAGAACTCAGAAGACTGAGACAGTGCTCACAGTTAACAAAACTAAAAAACATTGCCCAGAATAAGGTAGCAAGAGAGACAAAAATTAGAGCTGTTAGTCTTCTTCAGAACTGAAGTGGTATTGCTGGGATCCAAAATGATCCAACGAAAACAATGTTATTAATGTAAATATATCACCTGTTGACAAGATGACAGAAAGGAAGGTGCCAGAATCTATGCTGTAAGTGTAAACATTCATTTTCATTACAGTTGATGTAAAATTGATCCAAGTACTAAAATTAATTGAAAATAACAATAATTATGAAATATGAAGTGCTTATATCAGATCTGTTCTAACACAGCAGTAGTTCTGAGCGATCTTTCAAATCTGAGGATCTGAGCACACAGCAGAAAGCAGCCTTTCTAAGACAGTATCACAGCTAAAAAAGACACTGTCTTAAAGTCACATAAGAATTTTTTTATTTCCTCTGTTTCATAATATTGCATTCTTGCTAGATCAGCATTTCCTGTGGTCAGCTCCTTCCTATCCAGCTGGGATGTAAGAAAATCAGGTTCAAATCCATGTCCCAGTTCAGGCAGAAGAGATGCTATCTCACCCCTAAAGGTCATAATCATTGAGCAGTAATACAAAGAATTAGAATTGTTATAAATCCTTCTCCTTGGAGAAACCACCAGGATGTGGTCCTGGGCACCCTGCTCTGGGTGGCCCTGATGGAGCAGGAGTTGGACTAAAGGACCTCCATAGTGCATGGGTCCCACCTATCCCATGCTTCTGTGAAATCCAGGATATCCAGATCAGCAAGCTGGTGACCTACATAAGATAAAAACTGACTTGGTCACAGCAGACATTCTGCTGGTGAAAATGTGTCAGTCCACAAAGCCCAGGAAACAGAAGCCTGTGCAAAAAAAGCCCTCCAACCTCCCTTACACTGTCTGCTGCCTCTGAGAGAAGTATAGCTCAGAGTCAAAGACTATTAAGTCATTTCCCTCTGGAGAGTCTGTCAGAAGCAATGCCTGTTAGTGCCATTTGTGATTATGTCTTTCATGCTGAAGCTACAAATGAGCCTTAAATGATTAAAGTCTTCATTTTAGTTTTAGTAAGTACCCAGAAGGTTGGATGATTGTTGAAGCACAGGAATACACAGAACTGGGTTTGGAATATCACAAAAATTGACTTTAAATGAAAAAGTAAAAACTTTGAAACATAATTTTTTTGACAGCGTAGTTGAAAACACCAGCAGAAACCTACAGGTGACACTTCAGCATGTTGACAGTGCCAGGCAGAACCAGTGAGTCTAGATGTGAATGGTAACAAACAGTAACAAAACCAGTCAGACGTTTTCAGATTTCAAAGGTGATCCCTATGACAGGTTGGGTCAGATATCACTCTGCGCAAAAGCATTTGCCATCTTCTCACAGATTTGCAATTTCCAAAGCAAACACCTTAAACATACGATTTTCATTTCATCTTGGCACTGCTGTTGTCCTGGATGAGTACAAGGCAGTAGCGGTAAATGATCTGCTTTAATTATCAGCAGAGATGCATTCTGCATCTATTTTTCAGTCACCTGTGAAGGTTGTTCTCTGCATGAATATCAAAGGAAGAGTGTCACCATACAAGAGCGTTACCAAATCAAAAGATTTTATAACATATTTTGAAAAGTATAATAAAGCCAGAATCTGTAAATAGTTGCTTTGTTTGTTTGTTTCTTTGGCTGGTTAGTTGGTTGGTAGGTTGTTGGTTTGTTGGGTTTTTTTGCCTTTCTACAGCATAGGTTCACAGGTGATTCTGTGTTCCTGGACAACTTAGAACTCCAGGTCTGAAGCAGTATGTAACAAAAAAAAGGAAAGCATATGTATTTTACACACATTATAGTTACACTTCTAATTCTGTGAGAGGCTTGGGGTTTGTGTTTCTTTAGTTTATTTTTCAGATTTGAATGACAAAAGGCTATACCACTATGGTATTTGCTTTCTTTGGCCATCTTTCAATGAAGGATGCAGCAAATGGAGAGGGATCTGACAGAAATTCTGGCCTGTTAGCAGGTGATGGCACCCAAATCTGGACAAACCTTACAGGAAAAATGAGGAAAGCTTTAAAAGCTAGACAGATAGAAGAAGGAGAAAAACAAACAAACAAACAAACAAACAAACAAAAACAGAGTGGTGTTCAGTAAATAAGCAAATAAATAAATAAAAATGAAATAAATATTTTTCTTGCTTGAGTAGATATTGTGATGGAATATATTTATAGAAAAGCATTAGAAAGATCAAGACATCTGAAAAGCAAACATGTCATGCTTTATTAGTGAGGTATATTTAAACAGTCTGTGAAAAACAAGTTATCAGCCTACAGTGAATAACAACATAGAAAATACAAATTACAGACTCCTTTTTCTTATAAAATTCCTTTTTGAAAAAGAGACTTATGATGATTCCGTCTCACTTTATATTGCAAAATATAATGAAGTTCGAGGCAAATGTGGGAATAAAGAAAGATTCAAGGCCATAGCTCAGCATAAGAAGCCCAGTGCAAAGGCAGATAGTTCACACATTTGCAGAAGGGAATGCTGTGCCATGACCATACAAAGACTCATAAGGTTAATGGGGCGTCTTCTCATCGACATCCCTGAATTTAGCTTAAGCTATTCAGACACTCAGAAAATGATTTTGCAGACTTGGGTAGTGGACTACATGAAGGCGAGGAAAGCACTTTTAGAATCTCCCAAGGCATAAAACTCCAGCATAAGTTGTGTGAGAGGAAAGGAGGCTCAAATGCACTATTTTATGTTAGGTAACTTCCCAGCTGTTATCTGCAAACAATCATACAGTATTGCAGTCATAAAATGTAGTCTCATGAAAATTCTATTTGACAAAATAGTTCTTTCCCTTCTTCTTTGAAAAACATTCAACTTTAATTACATTCACATTTCAGTTCCCTCCAAATGATTTTTTCATCATGCTTTTAAAGTTTAAAAAACAGTTCCGTCAAAGCCAACACGAGTTTTCAACTTTAGCAAATCCAGGCTCTTCCTATTCCTACTGCTTCCTCAAAATTCTTGGTATCCTTGGGTTTTCTATGGCACTGAAGGTTCAGATTTCAATGCATTCCTTTGAAGAGCCTAAAACTAATGCAAATCTTACTCCAGGCCCAGTGGTGTGATCTCTGAGAGTGTAGCCCATTCTCCTTATACAAGGTATCATCTGCTTTTCACACGCTCCTATTTTTTAAAAAGCAGGGTTACGGTGATGTTAACAGCGACTGTGATAGATAACATGTCTTACTCACTAGATTTAAGTCTTCAGGGAGATAAAGTTGGATTGCTATCACAATTCAGTGTTCAAAGAGGAAGACACAGATGCCAGTCAACTGTGGTTGGTGATCTTACCACTTAGGGAGAGGACATTTTCTGCTCTGGAAACCTACCAGAACTGTTTAGCATGTATTAAATTTTAATTGCACACTGTCTCTGCTTTACTGTATAGAAAGAGGCATTTTCTTTTCTTGACCTTCAGCTGCCTCCATCTGTCCTGAAAACTGCTGGTATAGGACAGTAGTGACTGAGGATAAAACAAGCATGGCAGGGAGAGTGCTGGAGAAAGCTGCGTGCCTGAGCCTACACAGCCAGGAGCCCTGAGGGATGCTTGTGAGCAGAAAAAGGCTAGGAAAGCTTCCTGAAGTGGAGGTGCCTCTGCTACAGCTATGCCCATGTGAGGGCATAGAGAAATGAAACAGTGTAAAAAAGCTGTCCTTTAGCTTGAGATTTCTTTGTGTGATGGATCCTGTTAATATCCAGTGGGGTTTGGAGGAATCAGAAAGAAATTAGAGCAAGGATGCTTTTATAGAGTCTTGCAGCAAGCTGCTTGTGCATTGTCCCCCTCCCTAATAGCTGAGCAGCTCTGTGATAAATTGAATGCGGAGTAATCAGTGTTTGTTCCATTTTTCACTAGTAATGGTGTTACTATGCATTTTGTTTCTGTAATCATTTTCAGGAAGTGGTTTGAATTTTACAGAGTTAGTGCCACCTCACTTTCCATAGGAAGAATTCAGCACTTAAGTGAGAGAAACCTAAATATTCTGCTCACACAAATTGGCATACTCCCTGCAAAAAGCTACTGAGAGGGTTTCAGTGTGCTTACAGCATATTTACATAAAGCTGAAAATATCTTTTCTGCCAGTCTAATGAATCATCCCATGAAGAAACCAGGAGTACTCATGGAAATAATTTGCCAGGGGTTTGGCTGCCTATTTGGATGCAGCCTAACCAAATCTTCATCTACAGGGCAATTGTTTTTTCTTCTTGAAGTACTACGTAATTCTCAATGGCATAGTCCCATAAACTCATTCACCAAACCTGGGCTGGAAATGAGATTAAATGGTCCCATCAATGCTAGGCATTCCCAGGAGAGCTTTGCAACATGTTCTTAATTTTCTGTATACATCAAAACAAATGTAGAAACTTTGCTCATTGGAAAATCAAATCTGAATTGTGTGGCTTCTGCAGTTCTGTAGTTAATACTCATAAATATGAATGTTCTGAGTTCTTCTCTAAGAATCTACAAAATACTTTACTTATTTTTAGAGGGATAAGAGAGAAGCTTGAACCCATTGTGTCCTCTGACTATCCTTCCTGCATGCGGGCAGTGGTGGTTTGGACTGGAGCAGACTTTCCCCAGTCCTGCACATCCCCTGCCTGCCTTGAGCTGACATTAGCAATCCTGCAGTCTTGTGTTCAGCCAGCCAAGGAAAATGTTGTTTTGATTAGCTCTCTTAACCCATTTAAGGAAAACAAAATATTGCAAAGCAGCTGCTGTAAGTAACCTTGAAAGCTAAGATTGGATAAATCAGCACATTTATTCGCTGTATAAAATGTTAGAAAGTGGAATTCAAGTCCCTTTTAAAACACTTTTCCTCAGAAAATATTCAAACCACAGCCCTGATAAAGGACTGTGAGGGTCAACAGGAAAACTCAAGTCAATAAAAATGGACAGGGGTTTAAAACTAAGACTCATTTGCCACCTGTCTAAGATTAGAAATGAAAGCCCACAAGTACAAACCCAGCTACCAAAGTTATTGCTAAGCCCCCATTTCTCCCTAAGAAAGTGTGACATGCAGGTATTTGCAAGCAATCAATAATATAAAAGAATTTGATATGGTGACTGGATCTCAAGTACTGTGTTCAGTTTGGGGCTCTCACTGCAAGAAAGACATCAAAGTCCTAGAGAGTGTCCAGAGAAGGGCAACAAAGAAGTGAAGGGTCTGGAGCATGAGTCTTAGGAGGAGTGGCTGAGGGAACTGAGTGTGGAGAACATTAGACTCAGTAGACCTTATCACTCTCTACAACTGCCTGAAAGGAGCTTGTTGCAAGGTAGAGGTCAGCCTCTCCTCCTGTGTAAATGGAGATGAGAGGGAATGGCCCTGGTTGTACCAGGAGAGATTCAAGTTGTATATCAGGAAAAATTAATTCTCAAAAACAGAGAGGTCAGGCTTTGGAAGAGGTGATGGGAAGTGATGGAATCACTGTTCCTATAGATGTTCAAGGAAAGGGCTGTAGTACTGAGGGACATGGTTTAGTGGGGAAATATTGGTGGTAGGTGGACATTTTGACTGGATGATCTCAGAGGTCTTTTCCAACTTTGGTGATACTATGATTCTCTGATTCTCTGATCTGAGCACTTAATACTAGGTAAAGAGCTGAAGTATCTTTAGGAAGTAATTCATCTCATTTCTAACAAATATTACCCTAAGTTTTTTTAAAAGCTTTTCAATAAAGGCTATTTATCTTCTATCCCAGCCATTTGGTCTTGTCCTTTCACAGTGCCCTCCTCTCATGATGGGGTTGTTTGGGCTACAGAACAGCCCTGCACGATAGCCCAAGAACCCAAATACTTAATACCTGGAAGTCTCTTAGCAGACATATATTCTTTTTCTGTGATATCATGTGGACTTTCTGGCCAACTGCTATTGCTGTTTCACACAGCTTTATTTCTCAGGGAAATATATATATTATTTTCTTTCAAAAAATAAAGACCGTTCTCTCAATATCCATTATGTATTTTGCTTTACACACCTAAAGTGACAGTACAAACAAAATGAGATTTTCTCTTGTTTTCTTTGGGTTTGAACTTCAGTGGAAGTATCTATCCATCCCCCATGGCAAATTAAAACATATCAGCCAGATTTTTCCTATAAGTTTTTGGCCTTTAAGCATAAAAATGTGAACGTAAGTATTTGCAAACACACCTAGAAGCATGGATTGTAGAGGACCAAAAATCTAATTTAATAGATCAAAGAGCACTTTCATTATACCTGAGAGCAGAACAGATTAACTGCCTACTAAAATGATGCCAAATTTCATCACAACGTAAATGCATAATTGTATTCCCCAACTTGCAGCAGATACTCAATTTGACACAATAGTCAGTTTATTAGGTAACTTATTCATTATAATAGAAAATACTGGACTTCTTTAGGAAATAGTACCTTTCAATAGCTTTGTATTTAAATTTTCCCTTCCTTTCTTTACAGGAGACATTCTCTCTTACTCAAGTGGGAAAAAATATTGCAGTAATTAGCTATTCTGCAAATTGAAATGTTCTGTTAAAGCACCTTCGTACCAAATACTGCAAATCATCCAAAATAGCAGTCTTGCTGAAAGTGAACATTTCAAGAGCAGAAAATATTGATTTTTATTTTTTTTTTTTGTGCATTGTAATTAAGACTATTCAGGAAATAGACTTTATTGTTAGGATGTAAAAGACTACATCATTATATTTAATGATTATATCTGCTTCAGATTTTAGAGATACCCAAGTTCTTAAACTGACCTTTCTAAAACTAAGAAGCAGACTGTGAAAACACATAGATATTAGGATCTGAAATTAAGCTAAAAGAAGGGTATTTCTGACACAGATGTCATTTTGCTAGGGAATTTTGAAATCTTAGGGTAGAATCACCAACTTCACACACACAAAAAATCCTTACAAAAAACATTTCCCTGGCTTTAAAGAGCTTTATGTGCAATGATACATAAAATTGTTGATGGAAAGTTCTCCTGCCACCACTAAATTTGGTGACAACGAATTTGCTTCATTTCTGCCAGAACTGCTGTGTAAACTGACCCTAGAAGCCTGTTCCCATAGCTGCTAGAAGCATTTGTCTCAAAGGAACCTTGACAGAAGGGGCAGCAGATCCAGTAGGCCACAGGGAACACAGTGGAGTGGGATAAGGATGTCTAAGAGCAGTCAGAAACTTGGAATAGAAGAAACGAGATATCAGGGCATGGAATCTCAGGAGATCACCCTTATACACTTGGGATTTTAAGAATATTTAAATCAGCAAGGAATTTGTATAGTTAATTCAGTTACATTGCATTTCTTCCCCTCAACTGAGCTGTTTTTATCCTGGGCAAGGTCCTTTGCAGTGCTGTAATCAATAAATGATAAAAGAGAATTACCCTCCTGCAGGAACAGTCAAATTCAGGATAAGGAAAAACAAAATTTTACTACAAGACAGCAGTTGTGAAGCATTTCTTTTCTTTTTCTTTTTTTTTTTTTTTTGGAAACAGAAATGAACTTAGGGAGCTATTTCATGCTAATGATGTTGTGTCTGTTGTAAAATGTAAGCTACATGCTCTTAACAAAAGATTGAAATAAAATAAAATCATAAAGACCCAAAAAATAACTCAGGAAAGTTAGCCGATAATAACTGATTTCAATTCATTTAAGTTGCAAATAAAAAATTCCCTGAAAAGGATTTGAAATTTAATAGGAGAATCTATTCTTTACACTTCGGAATGCAGTAAATATTATAAGTCTACTATACTAATAATTCTGTTATAGAATGGCAAATTTGTAAAACATGCGATGTTTTGCATGTAATATTTGTAAATACATGTAAAACATGTAATATTTACAAATTTCATTAACAAGCAAAATACATTTTAAAACCTACAGAATATGCAACAACCTGAGATATAAAATACGTTTCCTACTCTACTGCCTGTATTAAGCAGAGTTTTCTTTCTTTAAATACCATCAAATAGTTCATATAGTTGATGTATGCAGTACGACAGTTCTGATTGACTATCCCCGGAAGTGTTCAAAGCCTGTTTGGATGGGGCCCTGAGCAAACTGGTCTAATAGAAGGAGGCTCTACCTTTATTTGGGGGGGAGGGGGGGGGTCGAATTAGGGAATCTTTAAAGATCCCTTCCTACCCAAAGCATTCCATGATTCTGTGATCCACCAAGAAGCTTTAATTTCTTTAAAACAATTTATAAATAATAGGATTACTGGAAAATTCAATGTGATTCCAACAAGATACCATTTTATAAATTCAAATTTTAGCATGCAAGCTTGTGCTAATTACAAATTATTTAAGAAGGTGAACTTTCCCTAGGGATTTCTGATCAATTGCTCTGGAGATCTGTGAGCAACAGAGTTGGTACTTTGTCTGCTTAATTATTACTGTGATGACAAGGTCACTGTCTCTTGGGATCCAGACACAGAAACTTCATTAAACACTGCTCAAGATGTTTATTAATTCCATGCTTCACTGTTTGTCAAGAACACAATTGAAAAACATAATAAATCAAGAAAAAAAAGTGTCAGGCTGATGCTCGGAAAAGTATCAGCATTTACCTAATGTGATCTATTGAATTATTGTCCAAACTAACTAAAAAACTCTTGCATTTTAAAGTGTCAGCAAATAGGTGCCACCACATATTAAGAAGAATTCTGGTATTCTTGCAAAATAAAATAAAAACCTAAAGTCCTCAGAGGCACAAAAACTTAACTAACATGCTTAAAATATGTCCTTTAAGAAATGTGGTCATATTAGTGAAAGAATTTTCATGCTCTAGTTCAAGAAAAGGGCAATAAATGCACAGTACATTGAGCTGAGATTCAACAATGTCCTGTTGGTTGAGTTACTGCCTCAGGAACACAGAGCGCATTCCCCTTAAAATTAGTAAAGCACTGAGCTAATTAGTCTCAATGGACAACATACTTCAGTTAAGGAAGGATAGATTACACTCAGATTGTCTCTGGCATTTCGTATCTAAAGGCACTTCTCACAGGAGTCTGGCCTTGCCCCACAAGAGGACAATGAATGGCAATTTGTCAGACAGAAAATAGAGGGAGATGGAACAGAAGTTCAAATTCTGCCATGGCTCATTGTAACAGTCAAGGGAAGCTCAAAATGAAGAGTGAGGAAATAGAGGCCTTTATGGAGGAGTGCACACATAGTCTTCTCAGTGCTGTAAGCTCCTCTACCAACCCAAATCAAAACTCTTCTCTCCAGCAAAGCCATATGTGCCACTCCCGGGCTTCCTTCAGGTCGTTGTAGGAGACTGATGAGTACAGCATTTCAAGGGAGAGTTCTTGTGTCTGTGCATTTTTTCTTATTACCTAAATTCAACTTGAAATGAGAATATTGAATCTCTGTGAAATTACTTCTAAGCTACGGGTAATCAAGATGTTTCCAAAATCCTGTAAACAAGTGCATTTTTGTGAGATCTGACAGCAGATATTTGGAGCTCATTTCAAAGCAGATTTCTAAGGCATTTCTGGGCTGCTGCAGACTAAAGGTGGATGTCTAACAGTTTTAACAGCTTTTATTCTTTCTGTACCAAGTTTGACGTACATAATTAGGAAAGGTAATTGAACTCATCTGACTTCCAGAAAACTAGTGTTGCAACAGTGTTAAGAATAACCCATTTTATCATGGAGATTTTTAAATTAAATTCATGTTTTATTGAGTATGGATTTTTCTAAATCGTTCTGTATCTTTACAGGCATGCAGAGGAACATCGTATACCATTATCAATATTTCACCTCTTGCTCTCTAAATAATAAAATGTCAGCGAAACCATCAAGCCCTCCATTGGTTGTAGTACTGTATTCATTTGTGCAAAGTGTTAATTGGACTATATGAATAAAATGAGATCAATCAGGAAAAGAAAAAAAAGCACATGCAATCGCTTATTTTTTTAAATGGAAAAGTCTGTAAGATCAACTACAAACTCCAGTTCGTAACTTCTTAAGACGTGGTAGACATTAAGCTTTTGTCATAAATACATTCTGTGCCAAGGCTTTTATGGAGATGAGAGATCTCCAGGAGAAGTAGCAGTCAGAGTTTTTGAATTTAATCTGATTTATAAATTAAAATTAATTTAAACATTACCAACTGGCCTTTAAAACTACTGCATGCATTCTCATCACTCTTACACTCTTACTTTAACCATATGTCAGATAATCTCAAAAGATAACATTATGTACATAATACCTGTAATATACTGTAAACTAATTTTCACGTGCTCTTCTACAAATGTATTTTAGATCAAATTTAAGAGTCTGCATAATTCCTATTTCTAGTTCCTCTTAGCCTCACTAATAGAAGAAAAAAAAGTATATTTCTAACCATATTACCATAATAAATAAATTTAAAAAAGAAATTTCAGAGAAAAGAGTTTGAGTAAAATCACTTTTGCAAGTTTTCAAGTTGCAAGTGCAGAGAGATGAGTATGTCTGAGCACACTCACCCAACAATATTTGCAAGACAAGAAACAATGCAAAGATTCACCCTCCATCCCCAGCTGGTATCCGGGAGATGCCAGGTCTGCCTGAAGTCATTCACAAAGCCATCCCTGTATCCTGAAGAGCTATCTGTTTTGGGACATCCACAAAGACACACAAGAAAGCAACTTGGCTCTGGCAGTGCTGGAAGATCCACTTTGGTGCCACAACTTTCAGTCTCCAGACCATGAGCCAAAGCACAGTACTGCAGAAGTGTCTTAGGGCAGATGGTCTCTCCAGCAGTACTGATGTGATCCCACTGGTGTCACAAGACCTCAGAGTGTGGTCCTATTGCCAAGGAGACTCATATGTGAATCAGTCTTGATCCGGCACAGACGTAAGGCAAACAGTCCAGGATGGCTGGACAGTGGGGAGTTGCTCCCTGTAATACACTCCTCAGCACAGCCTGGTTTTCTGTATTTCTATTTCTGAGGAGTCCCAGCTTTCATACGCAGTGCTCACTGCAAGAGAAATTTGGACAGTTTCACACTGAGCTAAACAGAGGATGAAGTTCAAAGCACCAGATGCCAGGATGGTTTTGCAAAGCACCAATAAACACTCTTTGTATGTGCCTATCAGATCTGGAGAATAGATTTACAGAAAATAGGACCAACTCAGCAAAGATTTCAAAATTATCAAAAATCAATCACTTCAACTCTTTTTCTTCTTTTTTGTATTGAGTAGCATTAACTTTTGATTCAGGAATTATTACTGTAACTATACAGAAAAGTATAAAATCAATAACATAGGCCAAACTATGGAGCTTCAAAGATAAATCAGCAACTCTGAAGGTTTCAAACATTCAACTTGTACCTACAATTCATCAGAGAGATTCACTAAACTCATGTAAGGGCTTTTGTCACAGTATTTACAAATTCACGTCATACTGCAGCACCAGACCCTGCTTCTTCACTGGGTGGATGTGACATTTGTCTGTGCCTTGGACAGACCCAGGAGCACTGTAACACGGGGGCAAACTGCTGCAGGACAGATGGCTGAGGATCAAAGCAGGTGGGTTTAGCATTCATGTTGTTTGTTCTTCCTTTCTGATTAATGAACAGCCACCAATGGCAGAGGAATTCTAAGTCACTACAGACGCTTGGGTGGGTTAGCATATAGTGCAAGTTGGGATAGTTAGGATAATCTTGACCTTACAAAGAGTGCTGCAGTGACCGAAACCAGCAGCCACTTCCCAGGGGTGGGAACCTGCAGTAATTTGAACAACCCAGATCCTATGGGAACTCTGCACAGCACTCACTCATACTGACATCTGATGCTGTCTTATGCTTGTTTTTCCAACGTCCACATCCTCCCTTTCTTTTTCAAGAGCAGTGGCAAACAGTGCTGTTGGGATACATAGGTAACATTATAAAGGTTACAAATTTTTACTTTTTTACCATCATTCTAATAGAGAGCTTTAAGTACCAAAAGTCTTCAACATAGATGGAAAAAGGGCTACAAAAGAAGGATGGAGGATGTGAGAAAGAAGAATATTTGTTCACTGGAATTAGCTTCCACAGTAGGCTTTCCAAACTTCTTGAAACCTTTTCTCTCTCATTTTAAATTCATTATTCTTTTTCTTATTTTCTTTATGAGTGTTTTATAGTGAAATTGTTCGTTGATTTCCAGGTTGGAAAACAGTCAGCACCTACTCCTTTTTGCCTAAGATTAAAAGTTCTGGGGAGATCTAACCAGTGCCAATTATAGTATGCCTTTTCCTGAAACAAATGCCATAATGTTCTTGACTTTGACAAGAATAATCTAAATACACAGACATGGTTGATATGCTCAGTGCTCCATATAATCAGTAGCTATTGCCTGAGTGTAGTGATTAGATGAAAAGCTGTCTACATTGATTAACCTGACTAAAATCTTCTGCGTACATCATTAATCTAATCCTGGTGGCAGATTTCTATTAATTAGCTAATATCTCAGACTAACGAAAAAGACCTAATGACTTTACATGGTTGTCATTCTGTAAACTGAACCCTGCACAAATAAAATAAATAAATAAATGTTGTTAAAGTTGATAAAATTGATAGCAAATATGGTTTATGAATCATTAATAAAATAAAATATGCCATTCCTTCTTAATATGGCCACGGAAGATTTATAATTTTACTGACAACATGCACATTCACTTAGTAGTTTATCTGATGATGCAAACACATATTTTTAAGATTAGATTCATATTATAACTCTGATACAAAATATCTCCTTAATATCAGTCTACAGGATGAACTGTCTAGAAATGAGAAATATGCCGTAACTCATATTTAAGAGCATTCTGAAATTTATCCTAATTTAAGTCTGTGTATAAACTGAAAGATTGTAATTTGAGAAACATCAATTTACAGCACAGACAATAAACAGAAAAAGCGGTGAAAAAAAAAAAAGAAAAAAGGTGAAAGGGAAAAGGAAAAGGAAAAGGAAGAAAGAAAGGGAAAAAAAGAGAGAAAAAAGAGAAGAAGATAAGAAAGGGAAAGAGAAAAGCTGGTGTCATGCCAGCTGCTGTGATCCCCAGCTGGAATCACAAATGAAACAGCTTTTCTTGAAAGTAAACTTTCCAAACTTCTGGAAACTTTTTCACTACGATTTTTCCTCTGTTCTTTTGCATTCTGTTGGTTACCACCTAGCACAATCCAGGAGACCCATGAGAGAAAATTAGCAGAGACTCACTGGTTTATATAATCTTTAAATAAAATCCCTGGGAGCTGAGGTCAGACTCACTTGTTTGAATCTTTCAGCATACTTTTAGTTTATTTCTTCAGGGCTACGTTTAAGTTTTCTCTATCGTTCCTGTAAATCCCCTACAAAGAAGATTACTGAAAACAAGAACATCTTCAGTCACTTTTTTGCACCACAGAGCCTTACATTCTCTGCCTAAATGATTTTAACTTACAAATGACTTTTTCTGAAGTAATTGCTTATGCCTTTCATTTCACACATTTATTTTCTGTAACACTGGACTAGTTCCTCAGGTGGTGTTGTGACATTATATTCTCTCAGTATCAGCACCAATTTATATCACTTGAGGACTTGGACCTTTCTATTTCTCATTTTTTTATTTTTATTCAATCCTCATAACCCACAGGGATAACTCTTTCATTTTAAATACTATCCTGTTCTTACTGTCTATTCCTTTTTTCAGCCTCAGTGGCTTCATTAAGTACAAATTGCATTCATATTTTTGAAGTGGAAATATAGGCAACATTTAATTTAAAGTTTCAAACATAATAAAATGAATATATATGCAGGACATGTAGCTGCTGGATGCTGCAACAGCACAGATTTTTAAAACGGAATCAGAAAAATGAGCTTGCATGGATGTCACTTTCTTTATTTGAGCTGCAGCCTTACATTTTGCTTTTCCCCTATCAGTAACAACCTTGACTTGATATCTTTTTGCCACTGCATGAGTTATTCTGGAAATCAAAGGGCTCCTATAGAATACAGAGAGTTGAGCATTTGACTGGACAGCCACAGTTGTTGAAAGTCATACCGTGCTGCGTCTTTGCAAGACTCATTAACTTCCTCCTCTAGAATACACACAGCTCTGACACTGTGCATAGTTGTGAGGGTTTCACACCAGTAGGTAGCTTAGTCCCCTTCTTCAAAAGGACAGGGGGAGAAAACATAAATCTTGAGGGTTGAGACAGGGACAAGGAGATCACTCACCAATTACCTTCATGGGAAGAACAGACATAAGGGAGGTTAACGTAATTTATTGCCAGTAACAGACTACAGCAGGGAAGACCAACAGCAAATGAAAATCTGGTGTCATCCCAGCTGCTATTGCTCATTGTTTTTCTCTTTCCTAAACATGCTCTCCCAGAACACACTCAGCATTGCTCATGGCTCAGCTCTCACCAGTGGTGGGCTCCTTTTTAAGCCAACACTGATCTGACATGGGGCAGCTGCTGGGCTGTGATTGCAGAGGCCACCTCTGCAGCCCCACTGCTGCCAAAATCTTGCCATGTAATCCCAGTACAGGAGTTTAAGTGTTTTAGGGGATAGACTATTTAACAACAAAAAGATATGATATGAAAATTAAACTACTTTTAAATAAGACAAAACCTTCTGAACTTTCTAGAATCATAGAATTACAGAATTGCTTGAGTAGGAAGGGATGTTACAGACCACTCAGTTCCATGCCCCTGCCACAGGCAGGGTTGCCACCCACCAGCTCAGGCTGCCCAGGCCCCAGCCAGCCTGGTCTTGAATGCCTCCAGGAATGGGGCACTACAGCTTCTCTGGGCAGCCTGTTCCAGTGCCTCACCACTCTCTGAATAAAAATGTCCTCTAACATCTAACCTAAATCTCTACTTTTTTTAGATTAAAACTGTTCCTCCTTGTCTTATTACTATCAGATTGTATAAAAAGTTGCTGTCTTTTTTTATAAGCTCCCTTTGCGTACCAGAAAGCTGCAATGTGATCCATTCGGAGTCTTCTCTTCTCCAAGCTTAAGTCAAACTACCTCAGCCTTTCTTCACAACAGAGGTGCTAATCATCTTCATCGCCTCCTCTGGACCCACTCCAACAGCTCCACGTCTTTCTTGTGCTGGGGACCTCAGACCTGGATGCAGTACTGCAGGTGGGGCCTCATAAGGGCAGAGCAGAAAGGGACAATCCCCTCCCTTCCTGGCTGGCCACCCTTTTGTTGATGCAGCCCAGGATACTTTTGGCCTTTTAGGCTGCACGTGCATGCTTCTGGCTTATGTCATGTTTTCATCCACCAGAACTCCAAGTCCTTCTCTGCAGGGCTGCTCTCAATGACTTCTCCCAGTCTGTACCACATGCCTGTTATTGCCCTGGCCCAAGTGCAACACCTCACACTTCACTTTGCTGAACCTTGTTAGGTGCTCATGGGCTCTTTTCTCAAGGTTGTCCAGGTCCCTCTAGATGGCATCCCTTCCCTCTATTGTATCAACTGCACCACTCAACTTGGTGTCATCAGCAAAGTTTCTAAGGCTGCACTCAATCCCACTATGCAGGTCATTGACAGAGATATTAAAGAGCACTGGTCCCAGGACAGACCCCTAGGGGATATCACTTGTCACTGGCCTCCACCTGGATACACAGCAGTTGACTGCAACTATCCAGTCAACTCCTTGTCAGCTGAACAGTCCACCCTTTAAATTAATATCTCCCCTATTTAGAGATAGGAATGTGATGTGGGATCATGTCAAAGGCCTTACAGATGTTCAGGTAGTTGACATCAACCCATTTTCCCTTGCCAACTGATGCAGTCACTCCATCACGGAAGGCCACTGGATTGGACAGGCACGATCTGCCCATGGTGAAGTCATGCTAGCTGTAATGGATTACCACCTCATCTCACATGTGGTTTAACGCTGCTTCCAGGAGGGTCTCCTCCATGGTCTTCCCAGGCACAGACATAAGACCTTAGATCTTCACTTCTACCATTCCATGCTTCTTAAGGAGTAGCGTTTCTGTTTTTCCAGTCATTACACATGCAATATATATGGTACTGTGCAAGTAAATACACAGAAATTCTCAAGAGAAATGTGGCTTACACAACTTCAAGGAAACTGCCTCTATGCTGGGTACAGATTAAGATACAGGGTTTACACATTTACAGATTCAAAGACCTAGACTTTCAGTTCAGAAGAATAATAGATACATTTGTCCTCCTTTAGTTCATTAATGATTAAACTATCCATGTTAAAAATAATTTTAGACAATGAACGTTCATGCACTGAGCTTCAAAGCACTAAATACACTTCTTATGGTTTCCAAGTGATGCATCAACACCTTTCAAAACACGCTCCTTTCTCTTCTGTGAAGGAACAAATTGCTTCAGATCCAGGGGATACTGAGTGTCCTTTTCTACCCTTTGCAAATCAGTGATGCATACTCTCCTGTGATGATAATGATGGCTTGATTGAATAGTCCATGAGATGTGCCCCACCTTATGACAGAAACATATACATCTCAGAAACAATAGGCTGAGATTGTAGAACAAGATATTTGAAAATAACTATTTTGATGTCTGGATTTCATATAGCTGGCAACCCAGGAGAGAACAATAAAGTTTAATTTATTTGAAAACACAGATTATAGTTAGGAGAGAGGGTGATGAGGCACTGGAACAGGCTGCCCAGAGAAGCTGTGGGTGCCCCATCCCTGGAGGCATTAAAGACCAGGTTGGATGTGACTCTGCACAGCCTGATCTGGTGGGTGGCAACTTGCCTACAGCAGTGGGATTAGAATTGGGTTCACTTGAAAATTGGGTGGCAATGCAATGTGGCACAGTCTTGTAATGAAATGCACAGAAAGGAGAATACAAACATTTCAATAAAGAGTATTTGCTTTCGTTTTCATCCTAAAAAAATCTATATCTCCCATCAATTTCATTTTCTTTACTGTAAATGCATACTGTCTCCCTAGTCTCTCAAACTGAAAAATAACTATGGCTACTGCATGGATGAGAAATAGAGCTCTCTGTGAAAACAGACAGTTGAGAGAATACTAAAAAAATTGAAACTGGAAGATGAAAACACAGTTTATCATCTGAAGTAGCCACTTTCCTGTAGCACTGCATAATTTTAATATAGACCATTGTAAGAAAGGAAGAGGGGGAGGTATGAAATCCTGACCTCATTTTGCACTGAAGTCACTAACTTTTTTTATCAGATTTACTTTGGCTTTATGCAATCTCTTTTCGGTCTTATCATGGCACTGGAATATGGCCACCATCCAGCTTGTAATCCCCACACTGTAATCACTGCTTTTAGCACTTATTCAGGGGGTCCACAATGCTGCAGAGAGATTATTTTGTTCTTCCAGGCAGCAGGATAGTGTCACCATTATTTTCACATATCCTCACAGCAGTTTCCATCTGGTTTCACATTATAATACAAGACTGGCCCCCTGCTTTTCAGACCTGTAGGGCTTTGCTCCATCTCAATGTCAGCCTCAAAGATAATTAGTCCCATTCCTGTTCATTTTATCTCTTCTGTTTTGATCTGCTCCTTTGATTTTTGCATCACAATTGTACATATTTGGACATTTGTACAATAAGGAAATTTCATGTTCTTCAGTGCTGCCTGGACAGAGCCTCCTCCCCACTTGCTTTGTGTCTGAACCAGCAGGAGAGAGAGGAAAGCAGAACAAAGTCACTTCTCAGTTCCTGGGTCAGCTGGTAGATGAAGTAGCCGCAGGAATAGTTTGGATGAGATTGAAATCAGAACAAGCTAATGAGAGAAGCATGCAGACATGTAAATCAATACTCCAATGGGTCAGTGAAATCACAGCTTGATCACTGGCAGGCAGCCTATGAGTGCAAAATGAAATGGCAGTCGCAGGGGGTGAGATCTTCCAAGTTAGCAGCACTAATGAAGTGCAAATCTTGCTAATAGTACTGCATCAATGCTGAGACATGCAGAAAAGATAATTATATTCAACTAGCTCTCCAGAACTCGGTGTGTGTTGGTCTGCCTGTTTACCAGTAGAAATTTGGGTTCTAGCCAACCATGACTGGGCAATCACCTTTCTGATTTAAAAAAGAAGATGAGCACATGCTTCTGTTCAAACAAAGTGAACAAGAATGAGATGTGCCTACGTGCTGAAAGCTTAATCCTTTGAATTTACAAGTTCAGGTATAATGGCTCTGAATATATGGGTGTTTTCCTGAATTAGGATTTGAAATCTTATAAAAGCACAAATCTGTTCACTTTGTGTCTTCAGATATCATTGAGGCCAAGGAATACTGTGATTAAAAGAAAAATTAAGTTCCAGTATGAACAGCAATATATACAGTGATATCTGATAGAATAAAAAATACGTACTTCAGGTAACTGCCTCATGTTGAAAACCAGCTTTCCTAAAAAAACAGGATGTTACAGAACTATTTAATGTTTTACACCTACTTCTAATGCATCTGGTACTGTATATAGACAGAAACATCTACTGGAAAACTCCTTTGTGTACTTGAAAATAGTTGTTTTTTATTTTTGTCAGTGTTGTGATATATGCCAAATTACATATCTGTGTCTTGAAGTTTAAAAGACACTCAGAAGACTGGTAATGCCATCATAAACTGGGACAAAGAGAAGATGATTAAGCCTGAAATATTTTCACATGCAATGTGTATTACTTAGAAATTGTCTCTAAACAGTTATGGCTGAAAAGTTTGCAAGCCAAGCAACAGGCAACAAAGCAAAGGTATTTTAGAGACCCAGCTGAGAAATTATATTTCATGACTTTAATTTCACAAGAAATTAACCTTAGTGCTAACCAGTGTACCACTGTGATTGCAGGTCTAATTTGGATGCAATTACATCTACAGTTTTGCATTAGCATCAAGTCAGCTATCAGCATGACATCTGAAAATCTGTGTGAAACTGGAGAAAAAAGTGTAAGGAATACATATTGAGGGGCAGATACCAGTTTATGGGTATATAAACATACACACACATACTCTCTATCCCTCTCTGTATACATATATACATACATACACTCAGATACACCATATATATATACATTATAAATGCATATATATACTATATATGCGTGCTGTGCCTAGGGGTCTTTGGGCAAGCCAACAAGCCACTAGTACAGGCCAACCATGGTGAGGCTGAGTATGTGGGTGCACAGAAAGGTGCTCTCAGGGTGAAAAAGTCCACCATATGGGAAAGTATCGAATGGCTGCCAAGAAGCTGCACACCTGAAAGGATGTGCCATGAATGATTTGACATCATTGCTTCAGCTGTGGAATTTCTCTCTTAAAAGCAGCTGCTTCTTTTAGGCAAAATCCCCATCCATAAGCTCTCTGATTTCATTTCAATTCATTTCAACACCTGTTCCAATTTACAGTTGTGTGATATTGAAATCCACTCAAATCCATTCAACTTCTGTCAAGCAGAAAAAGTGCAGATGTGAGAAGAAAATGCAGATTCCAAAGGGTGTGCAAATGTACATCTTCTACAGCCAACCACACTGAGTGGTCTTAAAGTCCTGACAGTTTATTGGATTATTCCTACTTCACTGTGTCTGGCTAGCTGTGAAACACTGCAGTACTTAGAATCTTAGAGTCTTAGCAGAGTTAGTTTTCTTACAACAATAAAATCATAGAATCACCAGGGTTAGAAAAGACCTCCAACATCGTTCAGTTAAACTGTCCACCTACCACCAGTATTTCCCCATTAACCAAGTACCTTAGTACCACATTTAAATGTTTTTTGAACACCTCCACGGATGGTGACTCAACCGCCTCCCTGAGCAAGCCCATTCAAGTGCCTGACCACTCTTTCTGTGAATAAATCCAACCTGAACCTCCCCTGGTGCAACTTGAGGCCACCGTGTGTAGTCATTTCACTAGTTACACTGGAGAAGAGGCTGACCCCACCTCACCACCACTTCCTTTCAGGTGGTTGTAGAGAGTGATAAGGTATCTCCTGAGCCTCCTCTTCTCCAGACTAAATAATTCCAGTTTCTTTAGCTGCTCCTCATAAGACTTGTGCTCCAGACCCCTCACCAGCTTTGTTGCCCTTCTCTGGATGCATTCCAGGGCCTCAATGTATTCCTTGTAGTTAGGAGCCAAGCGCTGAACACAGTACTCAAAGTGGTGAGTACAGAGGACTGATCACTTCTCTACTCCTGCTGGCAACACTATGTCGGATACAAGCCAGGATGCCGTTGGCCTCGCTGTTATCTGGGCACACTGCTGGTCATGTTCAGACAAGCGTCAACCAACACTCCCAGGTTCATTTCTTCCACACAGTCTTCCACCTCTTCTGCCCCAAGCCTGTAGCATTGCCTGGGGTTGTTGTGGCCAAAGTGCAGGACCTGGCACTTAGTCTTGTTGAACTTCATCCTATTGGCCTCAGTCCAGCCATCCAAACCTGTCCAGATCCCTCTGTAGGACCTTCCTAACCCCAGCCAGATTGACACTTGCTCCCAGCTCGGCATCATCTGCAAATTTACAGAGGGTGCACTCAATCCCCTTGTCCAGGTCATCAATAAAGATACTAAACAGGAGAGGCCCCAATACCAACACTTGGGGAACACCATATGTGACAATTCAACAGCTGGATTTAACTCCATTCCATTCTCTGGGCCTGGCCCTCCAGCCAGTTCTTTATCAGTAAAGAGTGCACCTGTCCTAGCCATGGGCTGTCAGCTTATCCTGGAGAATACTGTGGAGAGACAGTGTCAGAGGCTTTGCTGAAGTAGACTACATCAACAGGCATCAACCTCATCAAATAGGCAGATCACTTGATAACTGTAGGATATCAGGCTGGTCAAGCAGGACCTCCCTTTCATGAATCCATGCTGACTGGGCCTGATCCTTGGTTGTTCCTCATGTGCCGTGTGATCTCACTCAAGATAGTCCACTCCATAACCCTTCCTGGCACCATGGTCAGGCAGACAGGCCTGTAGTTCCCCAGATCCTCCTTACGAACCTTCTTTTAGATGGGAATCACACTGGCAAGCCTCCAATCATCTGGGTCCTCTCCGGCTGACCAGGAACCTCATATGCTGCAATGATTAACCAAGGTGTTTCTGTAAGCAAACAACAACAGCAACAAAAAACATTATTAATGCTCCTTTCAAAGATGGAACTACTTCCTTCTGCAAGGCTTTACATCACATTTCAATTGAGCTGAAATAATGCTGCCATAATACAACTTCTTTTCAGAGGTTAAAATTTTGGTTTACTCCTCACAATTGAAGTTTGAAGGGAAAGGTTTTTCACAAGGACTTCAAATTTGTTGACATGATAGAAGAGAACCTGGGGGCGTGGAAACAGAGTTAGGCATGTGTAGAGGGTACCATGAGCAAAGTCTGTAGTCTTTGCAATTCACATTTGCACTTGAAGTCACCTGAAAACTCAGTAACTGTTAATCCTAAATTAATTTACTCGCCTTCTCCCAGCAGTTATTAGCTTATATGCTATGCAAGCTCACATAGTAGGCATGACCAGAGTCTCTATGATCAAGCCATTGTATGTACTGCATATTGCATAAAATGTATTTTACAGACATGCAGATAAGGCCTAAATGAGACTAGCTTTGTGATTTGTGTGTTACTCCCCTGGTGTTAAGCAGTCCCTCATTGTGTGCCCTTCCTCAGAGAAACAGCCAGCTAAAGGCGCATAAATATGTATGTTCTGGTCTCTTTCCCTTGACTAATGAGCATTTTGAATCAATGAGTCAATTAGGAGCAGCATCATTCTTTTCTTGCTTTAAAAATTTAATGAAATCAAAATAATTGAAACAAAATTCTGATGCAGACTTCTATTTTCATTACAAGCTCAGATCAAGCTGAGCTAAAACACATCTAAAACCTCCAGCTCTTCCATCTGAATGTGTTTTCAACTTTAAGATGATACAAGGTTTCACACAAGAGCAGCAGGAAAGGTGCAGCTGATTGTTTCACCACGCCTCTGGCACTCCACAGATCCAGCGTCCCTTCTATTCTGATCTGGTGACTTTCGGGAAATGTGGCTTCCTTTAGACCCAGGAAAACAGGTTTCCTCCCCGTAAGAACCCAGGAGGAGAGGAAGAGCAGGTGCGCATATGTCAGTCTAGCTTGAAAGTGGGATGCAGCCCAAACAAGAAGGAATCTGGTGAAGAGCTTATAGTCCACCCTGCAAATACCACCTCTTTCCATTAGTCTTCCAACTGGTCTCTGAGCTCAATGGGTCAGTATTCCTGCACAAAGCACCTCAGGGCAGTTCCTGCTATTTGTGTCCCTAAAGCTAAGCTGTCCTTCAAAACCCAACCTGCTTGCATTTTCTGGCAGCATTCCCTGGAAACTCCTGAGGTCTTATTCTGACTTCTGCCAGCAATCTTAAAGGCTGTGATTCTCTTTGATCGCTCAGTTAATCTCCCTACAGATTTGGAAATCTTTGTGGCCTCCATCACTATAGTAACTGGAGGACCTGGAGCACCTGATTAGGTAGGGAAACACAACCTTATTACCACTTCACGGAGATGATGGAGGAACACTATTCTGTTTGCATGAAAATATCAATTATTTACTGCACACTAACAACATGGTTGGGGAGTACAAACCACAAAGCTTAAGCTATTTACATATCTTTGCTCAATAACAATACAATCTGCTCAGAGATCTAATGGCATGAACAAGGTTTCTTTGTGGGGTTTCAGTTCTGCAGAGCAAGGTCTCTGGCCATGGCATTCTAAGGGCATTCTAAGCAGTGTGTGTCCTCCAAGCTCAGAAATGAGCTGGCTCCAGTCAACCACAGCAGCCCCGATTCCATGTCAATGGCAGACCCAGTTTTATGGATGAGATGTCCAGGAAACTGCAACAAAATAACAGTATAATAAAACCCATATTTTTTTGGAAACTTAAGCATCATTTCTTGACTCCCACTTTCGTTTTCTCCACTATTCTCTTCTAATCCTCACTCATTTTGAGGTATCCTCATGTTAAGTGGAAAGAGTTAGTTTCCAGCATCTTAAATAAAAGTCCCTCTCTTGCTAAAAGTCGTGTTGGGAAGCTCTTAATTCAGAGTGTACACAGCCATGCTGTGTCCAATATCTTAGTCATTTTGTACTCTGTTCAAACTCAGTTTATAGCCTACTCTCGTAACAGTGTTGTAATTTGATGGAACTTATCTCACAGAATAGAAAATACCAAGGAACATGAGTTTTCCTGCCAATAATAAATAACACTTACAAAACATTTGTTTGGACACACACACACATGCACGCACACACACACAAAGAATATGTCTGTACAATCTATCTGATAAAAAGCAGACTAATAAAGGATCTTTGTCCATTTTTGACAATTTTTTTAATAAAAAAAAAAAATACAGCTTTATATCATATTCAAAATAATTCTACTTTTTCCATCATCTGCAGTTATCTACAAATTTGGCCCTTCCTTCATCTACATTTAAAGAAATCGGTAGTAACTGTGCCCATAAGTTGCAATCTGGCCAATATGATTTGATGCATGTGTTTTCAACTCTGTGGTGGGATGCAGGAGTGGGAATGGAAGAGCTAAGGGAAAGGTAAGAGCTGATGAAAAGGCCCTCTGTTCCTCCTACCCTCCACCTCCTCCCTCTGTTTTTCTCTAAGATTAGGCAGGGTTTTATGCTTGGAAATAGCAAGATTGTTCAAAAAAAGGAAAAGCCTGGAAGTGATTTCAATCACCGAGTGCCCAGCATATTTACGCAGTTGGTGGCAGGAGCTTGGGAGACTTAGTCCATATTTAAATAGAACAGAGACTATGGGACACAAAAGGAACATTGGTTTCTATTCTGCCTGTGCTTTTTAATTTAGTACAAAAGACACAAAGCTATTCAACCCTGCTATGCTGTCTTACAGCCCCATCAATGCAGTGCTAGTGGTGTCCCCTCCAGATGCTGCCTGAGGCTCCAGGCTACTCACCCAGGCCACCAGCAGCTTCAGCTCTCTGCTGCCAGAACCATTCGTCCCTTCTTTGTAGAACGACAGTGCTCCCCAGGGCCACAGAGGTTGTGTTATTCCACCACAGCTTGGAAAATTATAGCCCCAGTGAGTGAGTTTTATATTCCTCTAATATATTCTGGATTTCACAGTACTGTGCAATATTTATATTGTTCCTGTGTGGAGGTGAGTATAGAGGCTCTGCTGGGCATGCTGTCACAGCCTGCTTGTTTTCTGTGTTTTCCTGACACTGGGTCTTTTATTTATACCCTTCATTCATCTAGGATGGATTAAAGCAATATCAAATATCCAGTCTAAAACACAACCAAAACAGTAAAAGTGCAGCATAAATAATAAGGATTTACATGAACAGCATAAATACTATGGAAATCTATCTACATAGCAGGTCAGGAAGGGAATAAACCAGTCTAGCCCCACGTTTAGCAGTGCTGTGAGCATAGCATTATCTTCTTCCCTTTGGCTGGCAAAGGGGTAGGCTGTCATCAACATCTCTTTAGCACACTGTGTAAGCAGAACACTGCATAAATTTAGGAGGTATGAGGATTGGAAGCATCCTCTAGTGCCCTAGAATAAAATTTAATTTTCTTTGTCTTAATATAGATCCTAAATAATAAAAGCTCATGATTCTTTTGTGGAAGGGGTGCCCTAAGTGTCTATTATTGTGGCAGGCCAGTTTGACTTACTATTACACCTGTCCCTTTCCATGGTAAAGTTCATCTTTAGAATGCAAAAGTCACAATTGTTCTTAAACACTAGTTGTGTCTTTTCAGTCAGCTGTTTTGCTTTTCATCAATAGGTTTTACATCCTTTCTGTAAGCAGTTAGAGGATTTCAGAATGTACCTGTAAAGCAAATTTATGATCCCATTATATTTGGTGCCTAGAGGTTCGCTATTAAATAATGCTGAGGAGTTATTAATTTAAGAATTGAGCTACTTGCTACTCTTTTAATGTATATTATACGGTCAGTGACATGCAGACCTGTCGCTCTCTTTGGGCTTACAGCACAGCTTCAGCTTTCAGTGACACTGGCATATCAGCTGTACTACAACAGAATGCATTCAGTGGGGAACTAAAACCTCCTAATGATCTCTTAATGCGTAGATCTTCCATGGAATTTGAATGTGACCTTGGGCACAGTAAGAATCAAATTCTTCTACTGATGGAATCAGCAGTATTTGATGCAATGTTGCAAAGGTGTGCTGTGAGCAAATTAATCGTATTAGGAAATCATTCAAATTCATATATTTTTCAAGCACAGATAGAGTCTTACGTAGCCCTCAATACAGACAACCGACCAGCAAGAACTATTGATCATGGTACCTCTACCTTAATATGTAGACTTAGGATGACAAATCAAATTTGGTTATAAAAAAAGCAGACAAATAGAAGTGCTGATTCTTGAATGGAATGTGCTAAGGGCTATCACATATGAAGGTTAGTGTTCAATTACTTAGATTTGTAGGCTTCATTACTGTTTTACATACTGATAAGTGTTGAACATATTCTTTTCATTTCCAATATCTTTTGATTTCTTTGTTAAAAAATGTTTTATGTGGATATATTCTATTTTCAAAGGGGCAATGTGCATACATGCACTAGAAAAACTTCGTGTCACTGATGTAGGATTGTTTCTTATTTGAAACTGTACGATATTCTCATGCAATTTATTTTTAATATTTTCAAATTTAGAAATATCCAGGGTTCTTTCTATCATTTTTCCCTGAGCAAATCAGATATGTAGTTTTCGTATAAGTCATTCATTGGATATGAAAACATTCATACCTTTCAAGTTTCCTAGTTCATGAGACAGTGTACTTTAATTGGAAGTATTACATATAGGTTGCTATAGAGTGTGCAATTGAAAGAAAGATTTAAAAAGGAAAATATCACACAAAATTGTCTCATCTGATTTTCTGTCTCCAAGTGTTTTTCCAACAACTCTTCCTAGACTAATAAGCTCAGAACTTTTTCCCATTCTGCCAAACTCTCTGTTCAAACTGGTAATATCCTGCAAGATATTTTCCAGTTAAAACTTAATTTTCATGTTGCAAAAGAAAATGAAGTGAGACCCAGCAGAAATTGGGACAAGTTACGCTTTATTGAAATGGCCAGGCCTCTCTCAGATATGAATAAGCTGAAGAAATTCAGACACTTAGAGGGATATAGATAGAAAGTGGAAGAATTGACACTGGCAAAATTGGTCTGTCAAGAGAACTCACAGAGTCTCTTGCTGAACAGTCCCACTACCTCTCCTTGTCATGTGTCAGATCTGCCTTTTTCATTCCTCTTCAAGTTGAGCTTTGCATTTGACCCTGCCTTTTGTCTGGGTCACCAAACTTCAGAGTGGAGCTTGGACAACCATGTTCCCCAGTCTGGCTGTGACAGATTCGCTCATAGACTTCTCAGGAAGTGTGAACATTGTGAAGGTGTAGGGACAGCAAAGGTGGATCTTTACGCAAGCAGTTACAGCCATTAGAAATGTTGCTATGATACATCCTGCCATGCTGTAAAGCTAATGATTTTCACCCATCCACATACCTTTCTCCTGATCCCTGTCTCCTAGAGAACAAGCTTCTCCATTCCTTTGTTTCATTTTTTTCCTATTTGGATTTTCCCCCATTGCTGCATAGTGATCCACTAGCCACATGGGCAGGGCATCAGAAAGGGATAAATGGATGATCTATTACTTCCATGGGTTGCCAAGAGCTGGGGACTGTTCTAGCTACAACCATCAGCTTCAGTTATGGGAGATCTATGAAAAGAAACAAGGGCTGAATTTACTAACCACCTCCATAGCAACAATATGACATTAATTACTCAGGCAGGGGTATATATAGTATTTACATAATATTAGCCACAAAAGAATTGATGTTCTTTTAGTGTTATTTTCCATTTTTCCTCATCCTTGCGTGGGAAAACTTGCAAGAATACTTGGATTCTAATTTGCAACTTGTCAGGTATTTTCAGTGGCACTTTTCTGGTTTTTTTTTGTGTTTTTTTTTTGGTCTTTCTCAAAAAATCTTGATATATTTTATACATAGATTAGGCATAAACCTACTGTCACAGTTGCTGCTGTCATCTTTTAATAGCAAATAGATACTGGCATCAGTCTGATCCCAAAGATCTCAGAGGTGGCACATCTGCTCTGCAGAATTTCCAGCACTGAGGTCTTCTCACAGAGCATGTCCACTGGCTCCCTTTGATGGCAATCTCTGGTCTGTAAGGCAGACTCTAACACCTTTGTTTAAACAATGTATTAATAGGCCAGTGCTCATAAAGAGCCTTTGTCCAAAATTCACGTTTCTTTTGCAAACACTGAGTTGACATAGGTTTTGATATCCCTACTACGCATATACATAAGGATGTTTGTATTCCATCCCTATCAGAGGCCAATAGATCACCCTGTATTCATGAAACAGATCTTCTTCGCTCCCTTTCTAAAGGATTTTTTTACTTCATACTATTTTCTCAAATTCACTAGCACGTTCTTATATAGACTGCACACAACTTTTCTTCTTTACTTAATGCTTTCAGAAGTTGATAATGTTTGAATAAGACAAAAAAAA
>JACDJE010000339.1:62741-94419 GCA_016647715.1 Pavo muticus
TAAATTTCTGTGAGAAGAAAAAGATAGAAAAGAGTTCCTCTCACCATTTGTCTCAAATGTGAGTCATAAGAAAGCAACAATTATTTAAAGCAAAAACCTTTACTGTTATGGCAAGTATTCCTTAATTTTTATTCTCACATTTTTACTTTTTGACAAATTTAATGAAAATAGGCTGATGATTCTTTAAAATATAAGCACAAAAGTGCTGCTGCTTTGGGGGAGGCAGCTACACAAAAAAAGAAGCTGATACCATTTTGGCTTGAAAATGAAGGAGAGATTAGAGCCCAAAATAGTATCTTTAATCTCATTTTTCACCATTAGAATATATACGTACTTGAGGTCTTAGATATAATCTTTTTTCTTTAATTACAAGATGTTCTAAAACACTTTAAAACCTTAACAGGTCACATGACATTCATAAATATGCGCAGAATTGCATAAAAACGAAAGTTTCAGAGCTCTGAGATTCAAAAGACTTTGTTTTGTTCTTTACAGATCAATACAAAGGATAAGTGTCCTTCTGAAAAGTAAAAGTTTATTCAAATATGTTTTCCCCCTGAATACATACCTTGGAAAATACTCACTAATATTCTCTGATCTTTCAGATGCGTTTCTGAGAGGTAGGAACAAGCAAAAGATTTTAGGGTCTAAAGCCAAGCAAAGAATAGGAGCAGTGAAAACAAAAGATCTTTGCAGTGAAGAACAGAAGTAGTTATTGGCATCTGCTTTTCTCACATAGCCTTGTATCATATTATAATTCAAATGTTAAACATTTTTTTTTCCCATTAGTTACCTTTCCAAGCCTACAGAGAGAGTGAAATATGATTTCTATGCTCAAATTTGTATTAATTTCCTTTTAATAAAGAGCCAGATATTCCACATTGTTATATTATAAATATAACCAATATTTAGATTCTAATACTGAACACTCCAATTTTTAAGAAAATAGGTAATCAGCATTAGAAAAAGCAGTCTGAATCACACATAAATCATGTAAAAACATGCTCTCCTTTTCCATTACGGATCTCCAGCATTCTCCGCATAAATGTGTAAACTTTTGATACAAAATGTGAGATAAAGCTGTAGAGTGCAAAATAGCTACAGAATAAATATACAAAAAGATACTGCAGAGAGGATTAAATTTCCTGAGCCTGATTTATTGAATCAGCTGGATTCTGTCTTTCTCTTGGATATCAAGAATATCTTGACAGATTTCCAACTTTATTTTCCTAGAATTCAAACTTCTAAACTTATTATGTCTATATATATGCATATCTGTTGTAGTGTCTCAGCTTCAAATAGAACCTAAACATGAAAAATGAATAGCATCTAAGTCTGAGTACTTCCAACTGTCCTAATCATCATCATAGATTTTTCCCTCTAAAATTTTATTACCACAGCAATTTACATGAACAACTGCTAATTGGGTGTTTGAAGATTCTATGTTCACTTTACGTATCTTCAATGCTACAAAGTGAGCATCTTTAAACCCTAACCTTGATAACTCTACATGAGCTTTTTTTCTCCTCAGTACAACTACTGAGCCAGTACATCCAACTTGTCAGCAGTTCTTAAAATGAGGCCTTTGGATTTGGAATCCTCTTTCCCCAGTGGCCCACCATGGCAGTGGATTATCTCCTGGAAAATCCGCAGCACACAAACCCTTAATCCTGGCAACAGACCAGTTGAAACCGGCCTCAGATTTTATTACTTGTTACTAACCTTATGCTTGGCTGTGACAGTTAGCTGGTATAATCTCATTCCCTAACAGCAGCAGACATCTTTGACTTTTCAGTGGACTTTGTATTCAAGGTAATTTATAGTTCATTTAACTGGAAAATCAACTTCCCAAACTCATATGGCTTTGAGATCTCTACAAATTCTACTAAGGGAGAAAACCAGAAGTAGTCGAAGTGATTTTCTCCAGCTTAGTGGTTGACTCTGATTGTGTGGAGGTATTTTCATGTCCAAAGCATGCTGAAAGGTTGTCAAAACTAAGTTTATTTGCATTCTTGAATACTGTAGCTTTAATGGAAAATAACCCTGTTAATTTTAAATGGAGCTACTAAGACAAAAATTACATGGGTGGAGGAATGGAAGAATTTAATTGGAAAGCTGTGGTACAATAAAGCAGAACAGCAGTTAGCTTGGACTGGAGTTATGATGGTAATTAATACCCAGCGACTACATTCTCTAGTAAGTGTTGAACCCTACATCTGATCAAAAGCTTTCCATAATAACTTTGCAATCAAAATACCTTTTTTTTTTTTTCCAGTACAGAATCTTTATTTTGCAAAACGTTTAGAAGAACATATTTTAGGAAGAAAGTAAGGCAAGTTTTCTGTTTTGTGTAATTCTTAAGGATTTTGACCTAACTGCAAAAATGAAATGCTGAAGTTTCTTGTAATGAACCCCTCCAGATTCTCTTGCTCGTGCTGCTCTGACATTTCAGGTTCAGAAAATAAAACAGAGATCGTAATGGCCCAATGGAATTAAAAAAAGAGGAAAAATGAAATCAGAACTGAATTTATATTTTCCACATAACCCACTTCACTCACCCTTTTTAATGAAATCTATCACCTGTGGAGACAAAAAGAATTCCCATAAAGTACAATTTCAAAGAAGTCTTACTGATAGAAATGTAATTACCTGTGCTTGTTTCTGTGGCTGTGGTTGTTTCACTCTGATGGACAAGATGGTTTCCTATAATGCAGGAGGATCCATCAGTGAACAAAACATAGTCAGAGAATCATAGAATGGCCTAGGTTGGAAGAGACCTTAAAGATCATCCAGCTTTAATACCCTGACATGGGCAGGGCTGCTACCCATTAGATCAAGCTGCCCAGGGCCCCGTCCAACCTGGTCTTGAACATCTCCAGGGATGGGGCATCCACACCTTCTCTGGGCAGCCTGTGCCAGTGCCTCACCACACTGCATGAAAAATTTTCCCCTAACATCTAATCTGAATCTCTTCTCTTTTAGTTTAAAACCATTCCCCTTTGTTCCGTCACTGTAAGATCATGTAAAATGTTGGTCTCTCTCTTGACTATAAGCTTCTTTTATGTACTGGAAGGCCACAATGTTGGAGCATTCTCTTCTGATCCGGTCTGAAGAAGCCCAGCTCCCTCTTCTTTTCTTTATATGAGAGGTGCTCCAGTTCTCTCATCATCTTCATGGCCCTCATCTGGACCTGTTCCAACAGCTCCATGTATTTCTCCTTGCTTGGGGCCCAGGCCTGGATGCAGTACTGCAGATGAGGCCTCACAAATGCAGAGTAAAGAGGGAGAATCACCTCCCACACCCTGCTGGCCATCCATCTTTTGACGTAGCCCAGGATATAGTTGGCTTTCTGGTCTGCAAGCTCACACTGCTGGCTCATGTCCGGATTTTCATCCACCAGGATCTCCAAGTTATTCCCTACAGGGCTGCTCTCAATTTGTTCTCCAAGCCTGTGCCACAGGTCTGGGATTGCTTTGACTCAGGTGCAACACCTTGCACTTGGCACTGTTGAACCTCATTATGTTTTTGTGAGCCCACTTCTCAAGCTTGTCCAGGTCTCTCTGGATAGCACTTCTTCCTTTTATTGTATCAGCTGTACAATTGAGCTTGATGTTGACTGCAAACTTTCTGAGGGTGCACTCAGTATCATGGTCTTTGGTATTAACAAAGATGCTGAAGAGCACTGGTCCCAACACAGACCCCTGGCATACACCATTCATCATTGACCTCCAACTGGACATAAAGCCATTGGCCACAACACTTTGTCTGTGACCATCCAACCATTTCTTTGTCCACCCTTTAAATCCAACTCTCTACAATTTAGAGAGAAGGATGTGGTGTGGGATCATGTCAAAGGCTTTGCAGAATTCTAGATAGAGAGATCATTTGCTCTTTTTTTGTCCACCAATCCAGTCTTCTGCTTCATTACAGAAGGCCATCAGATTGGTGAGGCATGATCTGCCCTGGGTGAAGCTGTGAAGGCTGTCATGGATCACCTCCTTGTCTTGCATGTGCCTTAATGTATCTTCCAGGTGGATCTGCTTCATCATCTCCCGAGGCACAGACATGAGGCTCGCTGGCATATAGTTCCCCAGGTGCTCCTTTCTCCCTTTCTTACAAATACGAGTGATGTTTCCCTTTCTCCAGTTACATGGGACCTTGCCTGACATCCATGACTTGAATGGGTTATTTCTTTGAACATCCACTATAGCACATGTAGTCATGGTGCCAAGAGAAGTTGTGTTTCTGTGCCAACAACTTCTGAAGTGTTTCAAATCCCAAAATATGCTGCTAGTATCTCTTTTTCAGTCAGGATGTAGTGGGCTTCTGATCCTCAGTATCTCTGGCTCCAAGACCCCAGAGGTGAACTCTGGGTTTCCCCTGGATATTTCTGCCAAAAGCTACAGGTGATGTCATGTTCCAATAGCTGCAATGTAAAGCACATGTTGCGCATCTATTTCTTTATGTATGGAATCAAGGGCTACAGCATGAGCAATGTCCTGCTTAATTTATTCAAAGTCTTCTTGTTGCTCAGGAACCCACTCAAAATTTTTCCAATTTTGAGTCACTTGGTACAGTGTCACAAGCAGACTATAGCCTGGAATATGCATTCTCCAGAATCCCACAAGGCCTAGGCTTGTTTCTTTTTTGTTAGTTGATGGGGAAATTGTTGTTATCTTATTGATCATATCCATAGGGATAGCTCTTGGGATCTCCCTGCCACTCCAGAAATACAGATGGTTCTGCCCCTTGATAAGCTGATGGCATTAGGGTACACCATATGCTGGTGTCCACTCAGCTTTTGTACTCCTGTGGGAGCTGATGTGCCAGGCAATCAGATCCATATAGTCCAGTAGACCAGCTGTCCTTTTCCTCTGCCTGACAGAAGCAGAGCCTCTCTAGTCCTGATCAGAGTATCGATCACTTGATTGTGTCAAAAACAAAGTTTCTTCATTCAAGTCAGAAGTAATATCAGCCCTTTCGATCCCTGTAGGGAACAACCCTACAGAAGCTGAAGCAGTAATTTTTCTAGGAGAACACTTTTTGGCTATTATTTTTCCTTGTAGTTCACATGCCTGATCTTCTAGTGTCAAGGTAGGCCTGTCATCCCGCTTCCTCATGTCCTCCCTATGCTTATTCAGAAAAAAACACTGGGTGCTATGTATGGTGTGTCCAGGATGCTCTCTTGAGCAGAAAAATGCTGACACTTAATAGCTAACATGCTGGTTTGTATGGGTGAGGAGGCAGATTTATGTTCTTCACGGTACTGGGCCTGTTGGGACTGTTCTCCACAGACAAGATACAGGCCTGTAAGAGGAGAGAGGTATTTTCTTTGTATTGCCAGAGTAAGTCAGCAATTAAATCCATTGTTGGTTTTTCTTCATCACTCTAGTTCATTTCTGCTGGCACACTGGCATACAACAAAGGTGCGTTTCCACAACTTCGACCATGTACACCAGATTTCATCAGGATCTTTGGGTACCTGGTCGTCTTCCACATCACTATAAACCATCTCCAGCAGAGCTCTCTGGCTTAGCTTCTGTGTCTGTCATCTGATTGTCAGATTCATAGACTTACACTGAAGGTGCTGAATAGTGTTGTCTGTTGTTTGAAGCCAGAAAGAAGCCAGGCCCCAGCTATAACTCTTTGGAATTGCTGGAATCAATATTTCTTTCAAGCATTTTATCAGATTTTTAAGATTCTGCACATGTTCAGAGGTGAGGTTCAGAACCATTGGAGGAGACAACCATGACTGGTACCCGTCCATGTCCTCCCACATACCTCACCACCAGCCACCTCGCTGTCTTGGGAGATTCCTGTGTGGTATTCTCAATAAATCATATAACTTTAGGAAAAAACAGAATGCATTCTGGAGACATAACAATAGAAGTATGTTAGTTATCTAAAGAAATTCAAAATACTCAAAAGATGTAATAATTAGAACATAGAGAAATGGGGAAGGAGGTATGATTCTTTACATCCTCCACCAACTGACTTCCAGAGGACAAAAATGAAACAATGTATTTGTTAATATTCTCCTAGTGATTGTTCCTGAAGTGTAGAGGTGATAGCAACATAGGATTCAAACACCAGATCAGGCTCAGGGTCAGCAGTTTATAGCACAGTGAACTGAAAACAAACAAACAGCCTTTAACAAGCTCTCAGATCTGATATATAGCAAAAGGGAGAACCTGGCCACATACAGGCCAGACCACATACAACAGGATCACACAGAACAATATTGAGAGCAAAGCAGTCAACATCATGACCAGCAACTGTTAAACAAAAATGATAACTGTATGTTCCCTTTAAAGCACTTTGGTCAAATCTATTGTTTCCTTAATCCATCAAGCCCCATGTTGGGTGCCAGAAAGTAGTGGGATGATTTCGCCCTGATGGTCAATTAACTCCATTACAACTTCTTTTTTACTCTCACTCCTCAAAGGAATACATAGGAGAGAAAATAAGGCAGGGGGGAAAAAAAAAAAAAAAAGGGAAGGCTTATGGGTTGTGATAAGGATTATCTAATTAAAAGAAAAACAAATTTGTATGGAAACTCTGCTTTTATTGCTGGGTGTGGCATCACATAGTACGGAAAATCACTTTTTTCAGGGTGTCTAGTGATGTGTCTTCCCCACCTCTTGCCATCCTCAGCTTACTGCCTTTATGGGGTGTTGGAGAGAGTCTTCTTGTTGTGCCAGCACTGCTCAGCAATAGCAATAGCAATAGCAATAGCAATAGCAATAGCAATAGCAATAGCAATAGCAATAGCAATAGCAATAGCAATAGCAATAGCAATAGCAATAGTTCTGTCTCATCTTGGATGTCTGTCTCTGAGCTGAGTGGCCTGCACCTTAGAGTTGCCTATAACAAGCCTAAACAGCTAGGCTGGGTGTACACATTCAGTAGATAAAGAAAACTAGGTACGATGAGCCCTACTTCGCTGTTTTTCCTGGATGCAGAAAAAATCTCAACTTCAGAAGCACACGCCATTGATTTCCTCTCCTCCACTTGCTTTGTCGTGACACTGAGCAATGCACTTTTAGTTTACATGAGATTAAAGGAACATTTTAGAATTGCAACATTGGCAATATTCTGAAATAATTAGCTTTAAATACTAGACTGTATGAATGTCATTAACCTAGTAATCAACTGTGATGTCACAACAGAGAAATGTCAATGTTTAAAAATATTTGTAATGCTTTATTTTCTCACAAAAAGCTGTCTTAAGAGGATTGTGTGAGATACAAATAGCCCACAGTTTGGCACCTGACAACAGAGATGTGCTTGAAATCTTCAAACATTTTTCTTTAAAAAAAGAAAAGCAGCCATCAGACAATCCACAGTAAAGAGGAGCATAGAACTGGGCACAGAAGTGAATCAGCACTCCCTGATATTAAAATATCCATTAGCAAATATCGAGTTGTCAGTGTATCTTTTTGTATGTTATGAATAGGTGTTGCTGAGCTAGCTCTAACCCATTCCTCCTGGAACTGAAATAGGATAGGAGGCTGATTACGAATTTTGAAAAGAAGCAGTATTTTATTTCACTGCATGCCAATAAAAGCTCAAGTCAAATGTCAGACACTTAAATCAACACAATGCTGCACTAATTATTTAATTTGTTCCTGCTGGTTAGCAATCAATATATTACAGTGTACAAAGGATGCAATGTATTCTATCACTCCAAGGTCCAGAAAAGCTTAAAAGTGTATTATTTCTGCAAATAAAAAGTGCAACTTTTTTTTTTTTTTTTAACTACCAGGAGAAATACAATTCTATCAAAGTTATAAAGTATATACTATGAATATGTAACTATAGTCTTCGTAGTGGATAGTTTCCCATAAACCATATCCGCACATAGAGTTCTGTTCTAAAAAATCCCAGTGGATTTTTCTTAATCATCTTAATTACCTTTGTATATAAGAAATCCCTCTACATTGAAACCTTCCCTTCTCTCTCTAAAGTAGTACGGAATAAAACATTCATTTCATGTTTATAGGGAAGATTCATGAATATGATACTGAAGTAGTATGATATTGATCAGCTAGAAAAAGGATTTACTTAAAATAATAATGTTTCAGTTTATGTATTGCGCTGCAAACTAACATACAAAAACTCTGGTATATACTGAAATCAATTTTATAGATTTGAACAAGCTACAAGATTTATGCTCTGATGAGGATTTAGGAAAAAAAGAAAAAGAAAGAAAGAAAGAAAAAAAGACACCTTCGTGTTGTGGTTTGGTGATTTTTTTGCTGTCACTATTCCACATCAGAACATCATGTGAACCAATGGGAGCTAAAGAGTCAATATTCTGGTTCCGTTTACTGCCTCTAATGGGCATTTCGAGTATCCTGATGGGAGGCGAGGGGGCGGCATCCCCGGGACGACGTGGTAAGAGGAAGTGTTGTGAAGCTCCGTCTCAGGACCCCGGGCGTCGCTCCCTCTGGGCTCGCTCAGCCATCTCAGCTTGCTGCGAAGAACAGCACGTGCTTTCCTCGCATTACCGTGGTTTGACTCGCATTTTGGGTACTCTTGTCTCTCTCACTTTGATTTAGTTAAATTTAGTAAATTACCGTTCCTCCTCAGATCGTTGCCGGTGTGTTTTCTCTTCGTTAAAATTATCTACTAGCTCTCTGCCCTTCCCCTTCTCCCGGAGCGCGCGGCCCGCGGCACGCCTCGCTGTGGGGCCGGGCTGGCCGGATCGCGCGGCAAAGTGTTAGTACCCCCTTTTTTTTTTCCTTCGCTCTTTTGTCCCCCTTTTTTTTTTTTTTTTCCCGGGGCCTGTGCCCCCCTGTCACGGACTTATATATAGGGATAACCCCGTGTCACTTCGGAATTGGTGCAGAAAGATTCAACCAGAAAGTGAAATTGTAGTCAATAAAGACGTTTGTGTATCAGACATTCACTTTGCCTTGATTTCAGACTGTAGTTCTCCATTCAAGAAAAGAACAGTACAAGGCCAGCCACTGAAGGACTGCAGAGCACTATGGTAGGAATTTTTAAGCCTCATCCTGCCGTGTCATGTCGTATCAGTCACAACAGAGTTACATAGATCAAGGTGAACTGCTTAGGACATGCAGTATTTACTGTTAAAGTCTTAAAGTAAATTAGATCCCTGAACGGTAACAGAGGATTCAGCATGAGACATTTTTGAAGTGCTGTGTGTGTTGTTAAGTCACGGAAGTGGTTGGGGTATGACATCCTTTTGCACATGCAAGCACACATGATTGTGCATAGAGATACTCTGGCTAGCAGCTACACTCCATCACTTGGCGGGCTCTTCTCTTTTTCTCTGTCAGAGGCTTCTGGTACTGTTGTCTGCCTTCATCATGTGAGGGAATAAGGGAAGAGCTGAGATTGTTTTATAGGATTCCTCAGAACTTCAGGTCAGCCTGTGGGGAAGGTACAAAGTCTTCTTCCAAACAGTTCGGTCAGAGAGGCTTGGGCCTCTTCTAAGTATCTCACTATTGGGGCTGGAGTCTTTCTGAGTCAAATCTGGAGTAAAGTCTCTGTGTGAGGAGGGGGATAGAGGAACATTCAGCTGTATGAGATGTGGGAAAGATTGTCAGTGTCATAGAAATTAATCCTAAGGCAATCAAGGAGCTCACACAGGTAGAGAGTGCACTTTTGTTGGAAGGGAGAAACTACCACATCCAAAGTTTGGGGAATTTGGCATGGCTCTTGCTTAAGTATCACTTTCCTACTCTAAGTAGATCAGATCTCACTGCAGTGGTCCTCCAGACGTTGCAGAAGTGTTTCACCTTCAAGAGGAGGTCTGAGAGACAGAAAACTTTAGCATTACCATATCTGGAGAGATCCCATTGAACACTAGTATGTGTTCAATTTAGCACGGGGCTAAATGAGTTTCTTGCTCATCTCCCACAAGTGTAGGCAACCAAAGAGATATGACTCCTGTTTGATGTCATGTGTGTTGAAGGGAGCACTATTCATAAGCCATAAAGGAAAACTGAATGGTGTCACCATGGCAAATGGTATGCACAGTGTTTAATGTTTTACTGAGAGTTCTGTACTGACTTTCTGTGTCTAACGTTACATACTGATATTGTAAAGCAAGACACCCTTCATTTATTTGCTGTTCTTCTTATATTTCATGCTATCTTCCAAGATTTTGAACACACCAAAGAGAGAGCTTGCTACTGTTATCCACATTTAGAATATATCTACAGAATTCTGTTTTAATCAAAAGCATTTCAAGCCTTTGGTAGTTAAACATCAGTAAAGCCTTTTGCCATGCATAGTCATGACATCTGAAAACACCAAACTTGTTGTAGGATTGGCATAAAGAAAGCAGAAGTCATTCAATAGCTCTTATCACTGGCAGTTAGTGACCAGGGTTTAATATATATAGACTGGGAATAAAATTTCATCTCCTTAATAGGCAAGCCCAAGATAAGAGTTAGCAAAATGTATCATTGGACAAATTTGCTTAGGCAAAAATCTGTAACCCTACTAAGGAAGCAATAAAGGATGGAATGAATTTCAAGCAAATTACTAGAATGTTTACCTGATCCAACATCTGAGAGGAAACTGGGTGAGAGGATGACATGGTCTGCAGTTTATACCTTCTGTACCTAATGACAATTTTAAGAACACATCCTCTCAAGGCAGAAACTTTTTCTGCTCATGTATATGCACATTCCCACAGCAGGGTGCACACATTGCCTCATTTGAACAAGCTGGGAAATGAAAATGCTAGAAAGCTGATGCTCTCCTTTTCTTTTGGCTAAAAATGTGAGACAAAAAGAAATGTCATAATTTAAAAAGCAAATCTGAAGATCATGGTGACCACAACAGTCAGTAACATTTACTAACTACAGTTTCTATTTTTAATATGTGTACTAGCTTTACGTGCATTTCCATTTTAATAAACTTATATTTTTCTCTAGAATTATAGAATCACAGAATCATTAAGATTGGAAAAGATGCCTAATTTCATCTAGTCCAACCATGAGCCCATCACCACCACGCAATCTAAAACCATATTCCTCTGGGCCACATTCCCACCCTTCTTGAACGTCCCCACAGATGATGACTCTACCACCTTCTTCAGCAGCCTGTTCCAACACTTGACCACTCCTTCAGAAGAAATGTTTCCTAATATCCACACTGAACCTGGCACAACTTAGGGCCGTTACCTCTAACCCTATCACTGTTACCTGGGAGAAGACGTAGACACCCACCTCACCACAACCTCCTCTCAGGACTATGTATCACATTTAAGATAGTTTTATTGTAGTTTTACTGTAGTTACTGATAGTTTCACTGTAGTTATTACAATTATTTTAAAACACTGTTTCAGGTTATTTTAATCGATCTCTAATATGCTCCTGCAGAAAAATATTCAACAAGAAAAAATGTCAATAATCTAAAAAGCAAATATTCCATTTCTCATTTTTTTCAACTAAGTTAAACAGTGATGTTTCAAAACCCCAGTAAATACTGGCTCAAGTAAATATTTAATTATTCTGTGTAACTTTACTGTTACAAAAAATTGTTAAAGTTAGTATAAATGGAGTATTTAACTTGAAATCAACTTATCTTTATCAAGATCAATCAGCAGAGAACAAATTTTGTTAGCAAATAAGCAGTATTAATGTTGCTAGTGTAAATCAAAGATTGACAAAATCATGTTAGCAGCATTATACAGCAAACACTCATGGAATTCCCTGTACATTTTGCTATAAGTTGAAACATGAGGCACTGATTTATACTGATGCTCAGCCATCTCTTCAGAAGGTGNAGCTGCAGCACTTTATTAAAACAGTGGATCATGTGCTCTGAATGCTGCTGAGCGCTGGGTAGGATCCAGCCCTCAAGTGAACTCAATCGTAGCACTGCTGAACTTTAGATCGGCTCCTTGCTGAGTACTAGACCAATCCAATGAGTCTGATAGAAATTGCTAATGTTTAGTGCCTGCGAGAACTTGGCCCAAAGGAAATAAAATGAGACAGAAAACAAGACATGAATGAATGAAAGAAAGAGATGAAGAGGAACAACCTACTGCTGAAAAACAAGTATATGAAGCAATTGAAATTAATAAAAATATTTTCTTAGCTTCTTCTGTTGATATTGTTGCAGTGAGAAAGGTATTCAGAAGAGAAGAGAAAGTAATAATCTTTTTTTCTGATTTAGCTTGTCTTACATTTTCCCTGCCATGGCATTTTTTGTGCTCTCAAAATTTTTACAAAATTTCTTTCATTTAGATTTGAGCCCGTCGCTACAAGAAAGACATTAAGGCTGTGGAGTATGTCCAGAGCAGGGCAATAAAGCTGGTGAAGGGTCTGGAGCACAAGTCTTCCGAGGAGCGGGGATTGTTTAATCTGGAGGAGTAGAGGCTCAGAGGAGACTTTACTGCTCTCTACATTTCCCTGAAAGGAGGTAGTGGCGAGCCTCTGGTTGTAGAGGTTGTGGTCAGCCTCTTCTCCTGCATAACTAGCAATAGGAAAAGAGGGAATGGCCTCAAGTTACTCCAGGGGAGGTTCAGGTTGGATATTAAGGAAAATTTATTTTCTGAAAGAGTGGTCAGGCACTTGAACAGACTGCCCAGGGAGGTGGTTGAGTCACCATCCGTGGAGGTGTTCAAGAAAGATTTAGATGTTGTACGAAGGGACATGGTTTAGTGGGGAAATATTGGTGGTAGGTGGACATTTTGACTGGATGATCTTGGAGGTCTTTTCCAACCTTGGTGATTCTATGATTCTATGATTTTCTTATTTCAAAACTGATTTCCTGCTAACTTTTCTCAGACCTGTCCCCCATGATTACCAGGAAGAACCTCTGAGCCCAAAGCCAATGTATTAGAAATTCTCCTTGTCTTTTACAATATTTCAGTATTCCTAAACTGATTTTAAAGTATTGGTGACTGACCTAAAAACAAAGCAGGAATATAAAGGAGTGAGAAAAAGGAGTGGCGCTTTCAGCACAGGAGGTATCGGCATCTCTCATTCAATGAATGTCATGGCTTAACTTCACCACTTGTTCAGCTGATCTACGAAGTATTATGGTTCACAACTGAGTGTCTGGGGTAAACGACAGCTGTGTCAGAGACCCAAGGTGACTGGCAGGACTGATATCAGGCCTTGCTCAGCAAGAGCAGTTTGAGATAATGAGTTTCTTGAAAAAAGGTCTTGGCCACAATTACCTTTTGATTCACATTATTAACTCTCCATGTGACACTAGCTGGAAAAGAGCCATTCCTCTATTTTCTGGGGCAGTGGTATCAGTGGGAAGGGGGAAAAGAAGGAAATGAGGTAAGCAATGCAAAGCAAGCACAGAACCAGGATGATTTAAAAAAAAAGATGCTGGCAGCTGGGCTTGAAGTCATCTGCTCAGCTTGTTTCAGGTGAAATGAGGAGCTTCTGTCTTTGACTCAGCTTAAGTTTATTTCTGTGTAGAATGAAACTATTACAGTCTGCAGCAGATGCCAGGCACAGTATGAGGTAACAGTGTAGCAGATCCTTTTATGTCTCAGCATAAGAAAAACAAGGAATTTATACCAAATGGTGGTGGACTGTTACAGACATTAAAGGCTTCTCTTGGAAGACGGGTGTTCGGTTTGCAACTCTGCATCAAATCCACTTCTCAGCTGCTAATCAAGGAATGCCATTAGACAGAACTTTCATTTATTTTATAGTAATGTGCACAAATTTGCCCTATATCACATACTGCTGGTAGGTTACTGTGGGACAGTGGTGGTCATCACTAATGAGCTGAAATCTGGCTTCTACCAGATCACTGGCTTAATAGCATTTTGTGTCACATCTCAGCATTTTTAATTATCTTTTTTTTCACAATGTGTGATACAGTCCATCATGCCTTGTTGTACAGTCACAGTACTGCAGATAATAACCGACTACTAGGGTTTATTTTGAAAATTAGGTAAATAACTGAGGAAATATAGCAAAGAAGTATAGAAGGAAGTCAAGCTGTACTAAACACTGGACACTCACAGCAGTAAGAACTGAGATTGTATAATTTTGTAATATGCTGGCCTTATAGTCACAACTGTTTATTATGTGGATATTGACTTCAGATATGGGATTAACATTTATTCAGATTCAATAGCAAGCATCAGCAGATGGTATAGTTTGCAATACACTTTTGTTCTCTGAAAAGACCTGCAACCTACGTGAGAATTCATCCATAACAAACATTATAGTCCAATTCCCTGCAGTGCTCTTCTGGCAGAACCAGGTGAATCTATGCAAAAAAAACCAACTGTGGTCAGCTCATCTCCTATCCCTAAGTGCAAAGACATATCAATCTGAGCTATACCTACACAGTCAAGCTTAATACTTTCCTTTTTGGAGGTCCTCACAAGTAACAGAACAGCTGCAAACAAAACTACGCTTTCCACTTGCTTTAAAATTTAGTTATTCATAACACATATGTTGTCTTTAAACCAGCATTAACATATCTTGATGACTCTCTTTTATGGCAATTGGAAAGAAAAACAAAACTTATAAAAGTAGTAAAAAGCAAGTGAAACTGTTTAATGAGACACTACATACCAGCTACAGGCAACTTGCCCTGGGGCCAACCCAGCTCCCCAGAGCATGACTGGAGAAGCAGGACATGGGCACACCTCCAGAAATGGAGGACGAAGCAGTTCCCAGCTTCTAGGTGGTGTTAACTCCAGGTTAGTGCTGATATTGATTTATGAGTTGGCAAGATTTCNTTATATATAGGGATAACCCCGTGTCACTTCGGAATTGGTGCAGAAAGATTCAACCAGAAAGTGAAATTGTAGTCAATAAAGACGTTTGTGTATCAGACATTCACTTTGCCTTGATTTCAGACTGTAGTTCTCCATTCAAGAAAAGAACAGTACAAGGCCAGCCACTGAAGGACTGCAGAGCACTATGGTAGGAATTTTTAAGCCTCATCCTGCCGTGTCATGTCGTATCAGTCACAACAGAGTTACATAGATCAAGGTGAACTGCTTAGGACATGCAGTATTTACTGTTAAAGTCTTAAAGTAAATTAGATCCCTGAACGGTAACAGAGGATTCAGCATGAGACATTTTTGAAGTGCTGTGTGTGTTGTTAAGTCACGGAAGTGGTTGGGGTATGACATCCTTTTGCACATGCAAGCACACATGATTGTGCATAGAGATACTCTGGCTAGCAGCTACACTCCATCACTTGGCGGGCTCTTCTCTTTTTCTCTGTCAGAGGCTTCTGGTACTGTTGTCTGCCTTCATCATGTGAGGGAATAAGGGAAGAGCTGAGATTGTTTTATAGGATTCCTCAGAACTTCAGGTCAGCCTGTGGGGAAGGTACAAAGTCTTCTTCCAAACAGTTCGGTCAGAGAGGCTTGGGCCTCTTCTAAGTATCTCACTATTGGGGCTGGAGTCTTTCTGAGTCAAATCTGGAGTAAAGTCTCTGTGTGAGGAGGGGGATAGAGGAACATTCAGCTGTATGAGATGTGGGAAAGATTGTCAGTGTCATAGAAATTAATCCTAAGGCAATCAAGGAGCTCACACAGGTAGAGAGTGCACTTTTGTTGGAAGGGAGAAACTACCACATCCAAAGTTTGGGGAATTTGGCATGGCTCTTGCTTAAGTATCACTTTCCTACTCTAAGTAGATCAGATCTCACTGCAGTGGTCCTCCAGACGTTGCAGAAGTGTTTCACCTTCAAGAGGAGGTCTGAGAGACAGAAAACTTTAGCATTACCATATCTGGAGAGATCCCATTGAACACTAGTATGTGTTCAATTTAGCACGGGGCTAAATGAGTTTCTTGCTCATCTCCCACAAGTGTAGGCAACCAAAGAGATATGACTCCTGTTTGATGTCATGTGTGTTGAAGGGAGCACTATTCATAAGCCATAAAGGAAAACTGAATGGTGTCACCATGGCAAATGGTATGCACAGTGTTTAATGTTTTACTGAGAGTTCTGTACTGACTTTCTGTGTCTAACGTTACATACTGATATTGTAAAGCAAGACACCCTTCATTTATTTGCTGTTCTTCTTATATTTCATGCTATCTTCCAAGATTTTGAACACACCAAAGAGAGAGCTTGCTACTGTTATCCACATTTAGAATATATCTACAGAATTCTGTTTTAATCAAAAGCATTTCAAGCCTTTGGTAGTTAAACATCAGTAAAGCCTTTTGCCATGCATAGTCATGACATCTGAAAACACCAAACTTGTTGTAGGATTGGCATAAAGAAAGCAGAAGTCATTCAATAGCTCTTATCACTGGCAGTTAGTGACCAGGGTTTAATATATATAGACTGGGAATAAAATTTCATCTCCTTAATAGGCAAGCCCAAGATAAGAGTTAGCAAAATGTATCATTGGACAAATTTGCTTAGGCAAAAATCTGTAACCCTACTAAGGAAGCAATAAAGGATGGAATGAATTTCAAGCAAATTACTAGAATGTTTACCTGATCCAACATCTGAGAGGAAACTGGGTGAGAGGATGACATGGTCTGCAGTTTATACCTTCTGTACCTAATGACAATTTTAAGAACACATCCTCTCAAGGCAGAAACTTTTTCTGCTCATGTATATGCACATTCCCACAGCAGGGTGCACACATTGCCTCATTTGAACAAGCTGGGAAATGAAAATGCTAGAAAGCTGATGCTCTCCTTTTCTTTTGGCTAAAAATGTGAGACAAAAAGAAATGTCATAATTTAAAAAGCAAATCTGAAGATCATGGTGACCACAACAGTCAGTAACATTTACTAACTACAGTTTCTATTTTTAATATGTGTACTAGCTTTACGTGCATTTCCATTTTAATAAACTTATATTTTTCTCTAGAATTATAGAATCACAGAATCATTAAGATTGGAAAAGATGCCTAATTTCATCTAGTCCAACCATGAGCCCATCACCACCACGCAATCTAAAACCATATTCCTCTGGGCCACATTCCCACCCTTCTTGAACGTCCCCACAGATGATGACTCTACCACCTTCTTCAGCAGCCTGTTCCAACACTTGACCACTCCTTCAGAAGAAATGTTTCCTAATATCCACACTGAACCTGGCACAACTTAGGGCCGTTACCTCTAACCCTATCACTGTTACCTGGGAGAAGACGTAGACACCCACCTCACCACAACCTCCTCTCAGGACTATGTATCACATTTAAGATAGTTTTATTGTAGTTTTACTGTAGTTACTGATAGTTTCACTGTAGTTATTACAATTATTTTAAAACACTGTTTCAGGTTATTTTAATCGATCTCTAATATGCTCCTGCAGAAAAATATTCAACAAGAAAAAATGTCAATAATCTAAAAAGCAAATATTCCATTTCTCATTTTTTTCAACTAAGTTAAACAGTGATGTTTCAAAACCCCAGTAAATACTGGCTCAAGTAAATATTTAATTATTCTGTGTAACTTTACTGTTACAAAAAATTGTTAAAGTTAGTATAAATGGAGTATTTAACTTGAAATCAACTTATCTTTATCAAGATCAATCAGCAGAGAACAAATTTTGTTAGCAAATAAGCAGTATTAATGTTGCTAGTGTAAATCAAAGATTGACAAAATCATGTTAGCAGCATTATACAGCAAACACTCATGGAATTCCCTGTACATTTTGCTATAAGTTGAAACATGAGGCACTGATTTATACTGATGCTCAGCCATCTCTTCAGAAGGTGCCTAAGTGCAGAAATTGCTTCTGCAGTTATTTCCGTCATGGTCTTTCAAACTGATCTTAATGGACTATGTGTTCTCAATAAAAGATTTGTTTCTCTACTCAATTCCTCTGCCTACAGAGGAAGGATTATCCTGTCACATCACTGGGAAGTTTAACAGTCTCATGGGCAGTCAAAGTCTAGATACCTCCAATACAAAATATTCCCAGCACAAGAGATGAAGCATGTCTACCAGGTGGTGGTAATGGAGCTTAAGTACCAACCTGCAGTTGGCAGCAAGTCTTCTGGGAACCCCTCACTCTCACATACAGCTTGATGCTACAGTTTTGCAAGATGGTAAATGTCCTATTCAGGACATATTTGGCCATTGCAATGACAGCTGTCCTCATTTCAATATGACAGGCTAATTAGAGGGCTGGAGCGCCTCTCCTACAAAGAATGGTTGAGGTAGTTGAGCTTGTTTAGCTTGGAGAAGAAAAGGCTCCAGGGAGACATCTTTGCATCCTTTCAATACTTATAGGAAACTTATTAAAAAGATAAAGTGTGACATTTTACATGATCTGATAGTGATAGGAGAAGGGGAACAGTTAAGCTAAAAGACAGGAGATTTAGGTTAGATGTTAGAAGGAATTTCTATGGTTCCATGATCCCTCCCCTCTTCTCCTCAGTACAAGCGCACGGTTTACCCCAGTTTTTCTTGCCAAGAAATACGTTTAGTTTTCGCATGGACTCCCATAGCCTTTCTTCTCTTTGTCTTATACATGACTTGGCAACTTCCTTTTTCTCCTAAACTTCCACAGAAGAACCAAGAGCTTCATTTAGCCTGGGGGATCCTGGAGCTCTTGGGCTGCATTACTGAATCTTACGACTGTGAGAAACTTTTTCAAGTAGTGGAGAGTCTTTGCTATACATAGCTATAGCAAGCCCGAGTTAACACAGGCAGGAGTCCAGCTCCACATATTGTCTGCAAAATGCTACTTCACCTCTGATGTTTGTATAAAACTAGACAGTAAACAGTGAAAATGTGCAGTGAAGACCTTAACAGCTGCCTTGGTTACTAGCCTCAGCTTGTCAGTTGCTCAACTCCCCTCCAGAGTTTAGAGAGCAAAGGTATGTATTTAATCACAATTTTTGTATATTCAGATGCTGTATGATGATTTTGAATATGCTAATGGCAGTGGTGATTTGTATAGTATGTCTAATTTGGGAAATTATATTTATAGATATTTGTGTTGCAATAATACTATTATCCTGGAATGGGAATTCTGGCTTAACGCAAAATACTCCACAAGGTAGTGATTGGCGTTTTGATTTGGCCTTTTTTTTTTTTCTTTTTAGGGAGAGGGTTTTCTTAAGCAATCTGCTTTAAATCTTCATTACCCTCAGTGTACACAAAACTAAACTACAAATCTTGTGTTAAGTCTGACACATGCATGCTACAATCAGTCTCATAGCAGAAACTCTTCAAGAAGACCTCATTTTTATAGGTAGCTCCACACAAAGCAGTAACATGCAAACCCCCGTCACACTAATGCCAGAGTGCAGTTTCTGACTCAGGAAGGCTCCAGTCCACATCGTGCAATGGAGAAAGGGAGGCTGAGGTTGAAGCAAAGGTGGGCTGCCCAAAAAGCCCCAAGGAAATCCTGAGCAAAACACTAGGATACAGGCAGTGCATACTGGATTTCAAGAGAGGAAGATACGCTTCGGTCATGTTTCAGAGAATCTTATCTTTTATCAAAGCTAGAGAGAATAAATTTATCTATCATGTGATAAAGATATTTTCATTGCGTGTCTCTGATCTATCCTGCCTCACCATATGGCCTTCTGAGTTATTCCTCCTAGATGCCATGAAAATTTTGATGATTAATTACTTAGCAATTACAAACCTTTTCACCACCATTTTTCTATCATTTAGAATAGAATTGCATGTGTATCTGAGAATGATATGATACTTGCAAACTCTCAGCAGTCCTCTGATTTTACATGCTAAGTTACCCAACAGCTTGTCGCCCTGCAGTTATCTTGACCCCAATTTCCTGAAGCAGAAAGACTGCATTTGCACTGCCACTCCTGGAGCAAGTTTGCTCTTCTCTCTTTAAGCCCACTCTTCTTTCAGGTTTTCAGCATTTGGCATCTATCATATCATTTAAACACTTGTTAACCATGCTACTCTTTACACAGCTTTCAATAGATACACTTTTGGTAAGCAAACTCAACAAGGCCACAAGCAAACTCAATAGTCTTCTAAGCAAGAGAGGTGTATGGCTTTGTGCTGCAATGCCAGGACATTGATCTTGCATTTGCTTCTTCCCCTCGTGTAGATGTATCCTGTTAGGTTGAGGTCCGTCAGCCCTAACAACTCTGTAGTGCTATGCTGTATTTCATCAAGCCATCTGACTTCTCAACTCTTTAAATGCTCTGCTAACCAGTGCGTGAGAGGCAGGGCCAGTCTCTCAGCACAGCCAATTTTCTGAGCGTCAGCTTCCAAAAGAGGCACATTTTCACTTACAGAATTGTTCTAGCTCACCTCTGCTGCTTATAGATAGCACCCAGGAACGAGGATAACACAAGAATATTGAAGAATATATATATGTATATAAAAAAGATTATCAGATGCTTAACACATAATTATATTATTAATTAATACAGGTTTTTATCACCGTAAAAAAGATAAGCCTTTTTCAGAAACAGCTGTTCATTACAGTAATTAAACAAAATAGGGTTGGAAGGAGCTTCAATTTAAGTGGAGGTTGAAGTGCTGATATGAAAAAGTCAATCTGGTGTTTGAAAAAGTGAAATATATAGAATACACGCCCATATGCAAACAACATCTGTCACTGCAAAAAAGGCATCTATTTCTGTGGTTACGTTCCACCAGAAGTCATTAGAGTCAGAATTTAGAAAAGAAATTTAAATTGCTATTTTCTTTCTTGTTTTCTAATTTATTTCTCAGCACATTTTTAATAGACCAGAATGTACTTACAGTATGCAATAGTAAATATTTCTTAAAAAAAAGAAAAGAAAGACATTTTTGGCATTTTCTTTTTGGTTTGGATGTAAATCCCAGCTTGACAATGCTCAGTTGTTTCTAGTTGTGTAATAACGATTTCCATTTTCCTTGACAAGGTGATGTTTTTATTTGTCAGCAAAATGATCTGAAAATACAGAAAACCACTCAAAATAAGAAATTACCTTTTTTTTGATTAAGTCTTTTGACTACAGAGTGCTAAGTCACCGCCTTCCCCCTCTCTTTCATGAACCCTATTGAACATTAGTTTTCCAGCAGTTGTTGTCACTGAAGTCAGATTTAATATTACTGGCAGCTTCTGGAAATGACAGTGTTCCCTGTTTCTCATAAAGGCAAAGAAAAAGCATTCCAGAAGAACAGTCCCCAGTCAAAAGTTCTTGAAAAAAAATGGGTTATCTTCCTGGGGCTGAAGGGACCAAATACATACTTTTCATTTCTCTGGTAATCATGAAAAGAAGCAGAATTTCATCTCATGATACTAAACAAAGAAAAGTAGAAGAACGGTCAGCTCAGTTCCAGCATGTCACTCTCTCACTTCTCAGACGGACAGAGGAAGAAAACAAAATGGAGGGAAAAAAACACAATAATTTGTGTTTTGAAATAAGGAAAAGAAAATAATTATGAGTGAGAAAGTGAGAGAAAGAGAAGGAGTGAGGGAGTAAGGGAAGGAGGGAAAGAAGGAAGGGAGGGAGGGTGGGAGGGAGGAAAAAATCAGTGCAGAAGTAAAAAGCAAAAACAGTTATTCCCTACTTGCCATCAGCAACTGATGTCCAGTAACCTTTTGGGAAGTGCCTCAACATGGTAGCTGATGTTCAGAAAGACCAGCCCTTTCATAATGAGAGTACTCCTCCCACTTCACCTTCCTCAGCCTTTATTGCTGAGTGTCCTGGCAATATTCTCTCCTCACCAGCTTAGCTAGAACAGCATGGATATCACACCAAAGTTTTGGCTAAACAGTGTTGTCACATCACCTAGATTCTCTCCAATCCTCCACACAAAACCAGTAGGCTGGGGCTGCACAAGAAGCTGGCAGGGGACAGAACCAGAACAGCTTGTAATTACATAATATATGCATATATTATTATTATTATTATTCCTTCCTTTACTGTCCTATTAAACTATCACAATCCACAAGTTTACCTTTTTTCCAGCCCTCTCTCCCATCCCACTGGGGAGGGCAGGGAAAAGCAAATGGTGGTGGTGTGCTTACCTCCCTGCTGGAATAAATTACATCAAGATACTATCATTCCATTCTATGAGCCTCTCCCAAAATGTCCGTAGGAACCTACAATCATTGAGGCCCCATCTACCAGCGGGTTCTCTCAGGACAGAAGAAGCAGTATATATGATTCTCGGGTGCCAACACCAGCTTAGCTTGAGTCATTGCTACACTCACTCAGTTCCTTGCAAAGTTGGCCTGTTGTTAGTTCTGCATTGTCTTCCTAGAATAGATAACTCAGATTACAATTTATGTTCTGCCAAGGTTAAATCTCATTGAAGCACGCAGTTGATGTATCCCTCACCCACCGAATACACTCAGGTACTTAAGCAAAAACAATCCCATAGGTGTGTTTGACTTTTCCCAAGACAGGAACAACCCGTGCAGTGTTCCCTAATTAGTTCCTTGTATGTACTTCATGTATTTTATCTCCTTCTGAACAAGGTCCCTACATTAATCCACCATTTTATGGCATTTGGTATCTTGATGAAAAAACAGATTTATATTAACTGGAGCTGAACCCCACGTCTTTCATTGCCATCTTGCAATGCTGCGAGCACAGAAAGTCTGGCACTGAGACAAGGAATTTAAACATGTCAAATGCCTAGTTCACAAATCTGAGGCATAATGTTCTTGGTTTGTCAAATGAATTCATATCTAGTGCCTTGCTTCCCTTCTTAATGTCCTATAAAATTCTAACTAAATTAAAAAACATATATAAATTATTCTTCAATAGTGAAGTGATAATGACTTGGGAAGGGTAAAAAGTCATTATTGTGTCATTAAAACTGAGATATGAAGCCTATGGGAAACCAAACATTTAATAGAATTTCACAATAGTCAGCTCTTACCCAGGTCTGTCCAGGTTGTGGATGCATAACTGGAGCAGAGCCATCACAGTCAGGCAAACGGGGGCCAGGAGGGACATCAGTTCAAACGCAGTGCAAAAGCTGGCCTCCAAAGCCAGCCCCTGAAAAATCACAGAAGAGGAGGATGGAGGCTCTGCAGACAGGGACTGGGGAGGGAGGATGGAGCATGCTTGCTGGTTGCCAGGTCAAACTTCAGATCTAGAGGGGAGCTTGCCTAATAAGTGAGCATGGAGAGAAGGGATAGCTGATCACAGACTGGTGGAGATGAGAGCAGACAGTGCCATATCCAGCTGGGAAAAGAAACCCAATGCCATGCAAGTACTGCAGTGTACCAGACCAGAAATGACCCAGCTTGAGGTTTGAGTTTCAGTATCTGTATTGAGCTATAGTACTGTGACTGCTATGTTGGAGTGCTGAAGATAGCAAGTGTCAGAGACCATCTACAGCCTTTCATGCTTAGCCCATTCAGACTGAATGTGCTAGTTCCCTTGCTGAAAGACTGAAAACCAACAGCTGCAAGAAAAGCAATTGGCAATTCTTATGGAGGATAAAGTAGGTTAACACGGAGTGGGGAAAAAATCACAAGTGGAACAATTCTGTAGTCACTGACAGAAGCAAAAAAAGCAGGACAGCAAAAAAAAGAAAAAAAATCCTGTACTGCTCCCTTTCTAACAGACAAAAAAACAACAGCATAAAAGAAAATGCTCATAAACAGTTATTTGAATCTTTCAGATGTCAAACTGATCTCATATTTAGTAATAACTCTTTTTACACTTTCTGACTTTTCTGAAAGTCTTTCTATAAGAAAGGAGATCTTCAGTCTTCAACTCTGCAATCATTTCTGCTTATGTAATTTATAGTGGGAGATCCAACATCATCTTTTGCTGTTTCTTTTGTGGTGAATTATTGCTTCCTCCAGAAAGAAAAGCATGGGAGAAACAGTAGGAAACAGGGGAAAGAAGAGAGGTGAAAAAATCATAAGGAAAATTGGATTGGAGTGACCTAAGCACTCAGCAGTAGTTGGAACTGCATGAAAAAACCAACCATCAACAAGAGCACATAGTTGCTCTTTATTTTAAAAATGTTTTAAAACATAACATAATTAAATATATCTTATTTTCCCCTCATCCAGATCAAACAAAGTTGTGATCTCCTGGGTATAGTTGTTACAAAAAAAACAGCCTCAATCTTTTCAATCTTTGCTCACTAACAACTACAGAGATTATCTCTTAGTGAGGAAACACCTTTTGGATATTATCAGTTAAATCACAAAACTCCTGAATGTTAAGTGAATAGCTCAGTCACAAAAAAAAAAAAAAATGTTATTTTTCTTTGGAGAAACGGATATTTCTCTTGCAGTTTTTCACTGCAAAGTTGTCTCAGATTTAGAGGAAGGTCATGCCAGAAGAGTAATCACTCAGCAGCAGAAGAGCAGATATGCCCACTCTTCCTGTGAAGAAGAAAGCCCATTTAAATGTCTAATGACATGCTATGTAATAGAATTCTTTCTTTTTTCCAACCAAACTTTCTCCTGAGGGAAGTATCAAGTGAAAGATGTCACACTGCCTTTCCTGAGATGACTGCTTCTTTGAGATCAGGATCAGAGTGTCACTTGCAAATGTGTCAGAAGATTAAAGTGAAATGAAAGACCTTTGAGAGAGGTCAGATGTGTTCGGGGTTGTACGAATAATTTGAATTGTTTTACTGAAACAGAGCCTGGAAATATCATACTCTGTACAAGCAGGACAAAAAGTATATTTTTTCTCTTGTTTTAAAGATGCACTCAGGTGTGCAGGTGGATATCATGGAAAACAATTTCAGAAAAAAAAAACAGCTATTTGACTTTGGAAAGTTTCCTGTTGTTTAATCTTAAATTTAAGGATTACCTAGATATTTCTAGGTGTATTGGAGCTAGAGATCACAGCAAACAGCTCAGTACTATATATTTTCAATGGGCAGAAACCAAGCAGAGATTTTTCATTTCACTCATCATTTATAACTTGCTTCAGAGATTCTACAAAGGAATGTGCCTGCACTGTCCACGCTGGTATTCAGAAGAGAAGACTCAGCATGCAAGACACTGTCATTGACTTTGCAACCCACTATCACAAGCTGCAATGACTTCTGGCCTTCGCAGGAAAATAAGAAATGGTAGCTTAGATCTAAGTAGTTAGGTGTGATTTCTTCACAGATTGCAAGCATATTTTATTCAACTTCATCACATCTGACAACAACTTTGTCCTTGCTCTCATCACCCTTCAAAATCATTCAGTGAAGCTAAATGTCCCTCTACAGCAGGAGCTGCTGCAGTGACTCAGATTGTCTCAGAGCTCAGGGGTCAGAAAAAGAATGAATGCTATCAGTCCAAAAAACCAGCCTCCACCAGAACAGAAGAGGCAGAACTTGGTTCCTTCTGCAGCGTCCAGCCCTCAAGGCTTAGTAACCCTGAGAGAGCTGTTCAGCCCTAGGAACTGAAGCTGAAAAACCACCAGGTGTCTTCCAGCTAAACAATGCCGAAGTGCCACCTACTGATCTTTACTATAGCCTTTTCCATCAGGGCAGAGCCATGGGAATTGTATTGGCTCATAATTTTTAATTTTAGCTGAAAATCTGATTGCTTATATAAAAGGAAGGATCCTACCTGTAAACACCTGGCTTCATGGCTGGTGCCACCACCAAAACTTTGTTTTTTATGCTAATGGATTGGCCTACATGGCACCAGACTTGCAGGCACCAGCTGGGTTTCACCTTTCTCAAAGGAGGAAGAAGGTCCTTGGGGAAAAGCTAGCTGGACTCATTGGCAGGGCTTTAAACTAGGTTCAAAAGGGGGAGGGGCCTGATAGTGAGCCTGCCCATGATAAGATGTGGGACAGCTTAATGAGGATAGAGGGACAGGTTGCTAGCAGGGGCTGTCCTGCCGTCCTGATGTTTGCTAGCAACACAGCATACTTGAAATCTTATGATGATGAGCCAGGGACTGCTGAGGCAACAGGAGAAAGCAGCAGGGAAACTCAAGGAAAACACTTCAAAGGAAACGCTTCAAAGCTGAAATGCCTCTACACCAATGCACACAGCTTGGGAAACAAACAGGAGGAGCTGAAAGCCACCGTGCTACTGGAAAACTACGATGTAGTTGCTGTCACTGAAACCTGGAGGGATTTTCCCACAACTGGAGTGTGGCTATCAACCACTACAAGCTGTTCAGAAGGAACAGGTGAGGTAGGAGGGGAGGAGGCATTGTACTCTACATCAAGGAAGGAATAGAGTGTGAAGAGTTGTCCCTGAAGAATGACCATGAGCATGTCAAAAGCTTATGGGTGACAGTTAGAGGCCAAGACAATACAGGAAGCCTTGTGGTTGGTGTCTACTACAGGCTGCCTGATCAAGTAAAACCTGTTAATGAAGCCTTTCTCCAGCTACAGGAGGCATTGCAATTGCAGGCTGTCTTCCTGCTGGGGGACTTCAACTACTCTGATGTCTCCTGGAAAAGTAGCACAGTGAGCTGCAGGCAGTCCAGGAGGATCCTGGATTGCATCGAGGATAACTTCCTGAGCCAAGTAATAGACAGCCCTCCCAGGGAGTGCAGTACCGGGCCTGTTGCTCACCAGCCCAAGTTAATTGATTGGAATTGATTTCATCAAGACTGGAAGCTGCCTGGGCTGCAATGACAATGCAGTGGTGGAATTCACACTCCTGAGAGATAACGGGACAGAAAAAAAATAAAATCAAGATGCTAGTTTTTAAGAAAGACAAATTCCAGCTCATCAGGGAATTAGTCAACTAAACACACTGGAAATCTGACATCAAAGACAAGGGAGCAGTAGATCTTTAAGGAAGGTTTCCTTGGTGCACAAGAGCTTTCCATCTCCAAGGTGTAGGAAGTCAGAAATAGAAGGCAAGAAACTGGCGTGGCTGTACCAGGACTTGCTGGTCAATCTGGAAAGCAAGAAAAAAATGCACTGGCAGTGGAAGCATGGACAGGAATACTGGGAGGGGTATAAGGATGCTGATAGGCTGTGTAGGGACGGGATCAGAAAGGCACAACTGAAAATGGACTTGGCAAGGGGTGCAAAGAAAAAGAAAGTTTTCTATAAGAGCATCAACTGGAAAAGGAAAGTCCAAGAAGGCATACTTTCCCTAGTGAGAAATACAAGCAGGCTGGTAATCACGAACAAAGAGAAGGCCAAGGTACTCAACAGTTTTTTTGCTTCAGGCTTCGGTGGCAACTGCTCTTCACACAGATCTTGAGCAGGATTGGAAGGTGGGGACTGAGGAAGCAATGCTCCTCCCCCTGTAAGCAAAGAACAGGTTTGTAACCACCTGAGGAACTTGAACATCCATAGGCCTATGGGTCCCAATTAGATGCATCCCAGAGTCCTGATGGAATTCACTGATGTAGTTGCTGACCACCCTCAATGACATTTGAAAAGTCATGGCAGTCAGGTGAAGTCTGAAGTCGTGGAAAAGAGGCAATGTCACACCCATTTTTAAGAAGAGTAGAAAGGACAAACCAGGGAATTACTAACCTTTGAGCCTCAGTTCTGTGCTGGGGAAGATCGTGGAGCAGATCCTCCTGTAAGCCATACTAAGGCACCTGAAAGAGAAAGAGATGATACAACCAAGATATCTTCACCAAGAGTAGGTCCTGCCTGACCAACCTACGATGGTGTAGCTGCATCAATGAACAAGGGTAGAGCCACTGATGTTATCTATCTGGACTTCAGTAAGGCCTGTGACACAATCTCCCATAATACCCTTCTCTTTACACTGGAAATATATGGATTTGATGGGTGGACAGTTTGATCATTACAAGATCATACTCAGAGAGCGGTTGTCAATAGATCAGTGTTCCAATGGATATCAGTGATGAGTGGTATCCCTCAGGGGTCAGTACTGAGACTGATACTCTTTAATATTTTCATCAGTGACATGAACAGCGGGATTGAGTGCACCCTTGGCAATTTTGTGAATAAGACCAAGCTGTGTGGTGCAGTCAACACACCAGAGGGACGGAATGCCATTCAGAGAAACCTAGACAGTCTTGAGCAGTTGGCCCAGGAGAACCTCATGAGGTTCAACAATTCCAAATGCAAGATCTTGCACCTGGGTTGAGGCACCCCTCACTACCAATACATGTTGGGCTATGAAAAGATTGAATGCAGCCCCGCTGAAAAGAACTTAGGGGTACTGGTGGATTGCAAACTGGACACGAGCCAGCAGTGTGCCCTTGCAGCCCAGAAAGCCAACCGGATCCTGGGCTGCATCAAAAGAAGTGTGGCCAGCAGGGCAAGGGAGGTGATCCTGCCCCTCTACTCTGTGCTGGTGAGGCCTCATCTGGAGTACTGCGTCCAGATGTGGAGTCCTCAATACAGGAGAGACATGGACCTGTTGGAGCATGTCCAGAGGAGGGCCACAGAAATGATCCATGGTATGGAACACCTCTCCTACAAGAACAGGATGAGAGAGCTGGGGCTGTTCAGCCTAGAGAAGAGAAGGCACTGGGGAGACCTGACAGGGGCCTTTCAGTACCTAAAAGGGAGCTACAGGAAAGAAGGGGACAGACTCTTTAGAAGAGTCTGTTGTGATTGATAGGGCAAGGGAAAATGGTTTCAAAATTAAAGAGGGGTGATTTAGATTGGAGATAAGGAAGACATAAGGGTGGTGAGGTCTATACATTTTTTTTCTGAGCCTTCTTTGGGTTTAAAAAAAAAAGTTGAATAATACCCCAAGACCTGAAGAAATATCACCTATCAAACTCCAATAAACATATATTGAAAAACTGTACTACATCCTCTGACAGTTTGAAGAATCTATGCACAAACTATGATTCAGATTTGAGATTTTAAACTGTACATTTAAATCAGCCATGCAGTGACACACATCATACATCTTCTATATAGAAGCTAACAAAAAACTGTCAACAAAAAAGTTTCTAATTTCTTTGAATCAGCATAGCCAGTTAAGCTTTAAGAGGAGACACATTCAATTCAGTGGAATTTCCTTCATGCAGAGCAACAAGTGATTAGAAATTAGCAATAGCATAAAAAAACAAGGTATTGAGAGACAGAGAGATAGACATCAGAATAGAAAAAAAATGTTGTAGATCATTCAGTGTATGTTGAATAATGTTAGTGGCAATAAAACATTCTAAAATAAGCAAAAATAACATTGGAGATTTGTGGGTTTATTCTTTTCGATAGAAGTGTCCAGGGTTTTTGGCTGAGGCAAGGATGGCCAGGGTTATGACATACATGCAGAATCCCTCAGAGCAGGAGGAGATGAAGCAAAGCTCTATTGCTTCCCTGCCTGTGAACTAGACTTCTGACTTTTGATGCACTTCTTTAATTTTTGTATAATCTATTCGTATCACAGCAGCTAACTGATCAGATCCAGTTTAATCTTTTCTCCTCTGATGGGATGTTTGTCTTTTTCAAAGCAATACTAAACTCATACATCAGCCACTTTTCATCCCATCACCTACAACCTTGAGAAAGGCATGCTGAAATCTGGGGGAAGGCAGTTAAAGAAGAAAGTTCTAGTTCTGCAGTGCAGCTCAGCCCTACTAAAAGACAACATGAGAAGGCTTGTGCTGAAGCTGCATACAGACCTAGGAGTCTTTTCATTTGGCAGAGGAATTAAGAGAGAGACCTTTCCACATGATAATGTTTTAAAGGTCCTACTCGTATCTTCCCAGCTGAAAGAAGTAAAAACCAGAGTTGACAGTATTGACCCACCTCCCGCTCTTAAGCTGATATAGGATCAGGTTTTTTTCCCTTCTCTCCAAAGTGACAGCTGAGCAGGGGTTTGGGGGACCACAACCAGCAGAAAGAAAGAACATTCAGAGCATAACTGTGTTGCTTCAAAGCTTCAAATTCTGTAAACGAACCCAGTAAGGAATTTGGAGGGCAGTCCTGATTGCAACCCACAGGAGTCTACAGTAGCTGCAAGCATGGAAAAGAAAGCATCAGGAAAAGAAAAAGTAAGTAAAGTACATGCAGAAAATGAGCCAGAGTCAAGCAAGAAGTACTCCTTTCTCTTTTTAGCTTTGGAAGACAGAGCATATATTAGCATATGAGCAAGGTCCTATATCTCTCTATTATTGCAGAATTCTGTATAGTTCTGAGCCTTTGTTTGTGTACCAGTAGGTACTGGAAGAAGAAAGAAGAAAAGAAGAAAGTGAAATTATTGCTTTACTTACAAGTTTGGCTGTCTGCAAAAAGAACTCACGGCAATTCTAGAAGCTGTGAGCATTCACCATAGTGAGATCAATTCCATATTGCCTGAAAAGGCAATAAAACTGATTCTGGGTGGTTGATCCACTGCCTCCAACTGCCAGAAACCCAGCCAAAACAGTCTGTCTGTGATTTTGTGTAGTCTTCCTGTGCAGCATAATGTGTTGATCAGCTGCTAACTTCTGTGTGAACATTCTCCCCTCTTATCTCTGCAACGTGTTCTATTGTCTCGAGAGGGGGCTAAAGTCACATAGGCTCCCCAGGAAGTCCTTGAGTTCTCTGTTTTGAAGTAAGTGTTATAAACAGCCGTAAAGTGAGTCATCCCACCAAGGCGCATTGGTTTTTAGATAAAAGCTTGCAAGACAGATGTCATTGAGTGCTTCTTCTGTTTCAAGCTAGAAATAAAACTGAGTAACTTGTGATTCTGTGTTCAAGTATTTCAGAATTGTGCTTTGCAGGACTATCCAGAACACAATTCTTATCATACATCCAGTTCTGTATTCTTTATCTAATTCAGGGAATACAGCTTAGTCTGCTGGCATTGCTAAAACAATTTCATATATCAAGGTATATATATTTCTTCACAGCTGACGTAAAAATAGGTTAAGTGTTCTGAATACGGAGGAAGTGAGGATGAACAACTAGATCAAACAGTTAATTAAAACTGTTTTAGGAAAAATGGCACCTTTTATGGGAAAATTATAATTCTTCAGCAATTTAACTTGCTATGGTGATCACACAGGATGGGAGAAATTATTTTCAAACAGAAACACTGCTGAAGTATCAAAGATTTCAGTATATGAAATGTAATATATTTATTCCAATCTGATAGCAAAACATATTTGATCTCGTTGGTTTGAATATGATTATATCTCAGTTAAAAATATATTTTTGTACTAGATTTATCTCTGGAAGATTAAAAGGATTTCAATGAAGTTTTTTGCAAAAATCATTACTTTCTTCTTTTCTTACTGATATTAGTGTGCTCTGCCTTGGGCGTATCTATATGTCCAAACACTCCAAGCTGCGTTGTCTGCTTATTTACATTCAAGTTTAAGAGAGAAAACTTAACTCTTGCTCTGTCATTTAGACTTGGAAAGCAATGTCACAATCTACTAGATGTCAGAGATAAAGTGGAAAATGCTAATAGACAGAATTCTTTTCAGGTGAATGTTCCTGCATCACTTCCACGAAAGGTTTGGTTTCTGTCTTCTCATTTAGGAGCCACCAATGCACCAGCCAACCTGTTAATGCTGATTTTAGTCCTCTTTGGAGCATGACTTTGACTAAATTTCTCCAACAGGACTTTTTCCATGAGTTCACGATGTTCTGATTCCCCATGCAGATTTCATGCTGTTGGAAGTGCCAGCCTTATTCTTATATCACTATTCCATGGCTTCTTTCCAGTCTGCAAAGACCTGTCACTTGATGTGATCCTCCAAAAGGCCTCATTCTTCCCAGAAGCAGTGGTCTTTCAGCAATGGCAGCTCAGTTTATTTGTGCTCCTGGAATCCAAAAGAGGTGAACTGGCCAGATACTTGCTGATGCTCTCTGGGATCTCCCAGAAGGGAAGAAAGTTTATATAGAGCAGCTATAGAGGTCAAACACAGGAAGGAAGGAAGGAAGGAAGGAAGGAAGGAAGGAAGGAAGGAAGGAAGGAAGGAAGGAAGG